>JAQIXG010001756.1:0-20333 GCA_034700105.1 Oconnorella tubifera | reverse complement strand
AAGGAAGATTGGCTAAGGTGCGAGGGGGCCAGGGTGTCAGGGCACGTAAAGTCCCAAAGAAGACATTTGCCATGAGAAAAGGGGATCATAATTACAATTATTCAAGGTGTATCATATCCCCCCTCCCAATATTTTTATAAAATGATTTTAAACGTTTTAATTAAACTAACCCTAATGTTAAAGTTTTGACAGCTTTGTGATTCACGATACAGTGATGGATACTTCATCATGCTTTTAGCCGAACAGTATTGATCAAACAATCCTATAGCCATGGGCGGAGCAGCTGTGAACAACTGCAGAAATGTCGTATATACAAAAATATACACGTATTGTATATCAGTCAAAATATATAAGTTTATATTATAGTATTATTTTAAAGATGTCTCAGACGTAGCTGTCAATTTAAGAATCTTACTAAAGGGTGCAGCAAGTTTAACGTCGGAATTAAATTATTATATGAATGATGTCTCAGACTAATTTAAGTCTTACTAAAGGGTGCAGCAAGTTAAATAAATAGTGAGCTATCCTGGATTCGAACCTGAATCTGTCGCGTCCGAGTCCAGCGCTCTAACCACTTCTCTAACGAACCTGGGTGTGTAATCAACATAGTAACCACTTTCTTGAATTCACAGATTTTATATAGATTTATATTTATTTGATATTTACATAATTTAATGTAAATTAATAAAAAATAAATGTCAAAATATAACGTACGACATTATAGAGAGCGATTGACCAACGTTCAAATACAATCTGACCGGTAAATCCACTTAAAGTAGCATACCAAAACTAAAAGCATCCAGAAATACATTCACTGAACTGTATCAAACTTAAATACATCAAATACCAACACAACAGAAATACAAATACAATAAATCACTATAGATTTCGTGAAGGATTTTTTAAAAATAAAAAATAAATAAAAATGATTAAATTCCATGTTTATTCTTTTTAGTTCTTGATTTCTCCCGCTAGTAATTCTCTAATGGAACATTCTAGTGATAAAAAATTAGAACTTAAAGTTACAAAATAATAGATTTTCAGTTTATGAAATATAAAATTTCATTTATATTTCATAAAATGCTAGATAGAGTCGATAAAATGATTGATTTGAAACTATTTTTATCTTTCAAGACAAAAATACTGCGTATCATTCTTTACTTGTGATAGAGTGGTTAAATCTTCATATTAATTACGATAACAGAGTAGAAAATGGCTTGGAGAAACACACTCAAAGCATGTTACAAAAATTAACGTAATAAAAATATACATATTATATCAATAAAAATAAATGAATAGAAATGAAATGACTCACCTCTATAAAGTAGAGACAGATGTTTTTATAGAAAGAATAAAGAATAAGTTTAGTCAGCCTATGATAGCTCCAGGCTCCGTGGACCAATAGCAAGCGAGCAAGAAAACGAAACTAAAAATAGACAAATACTTATTTTTCTTTCATTTAATCGTTTTTAACTATCAACTTAAAAATTTATTATTATCGATGAAATTAACTCAAAATTGCTTTGTATAGTGTAATATTTATTGTACCATCTATTTTATATTTTATTTCATTGTTTAAACAGCTTTTGAAAGAATTAAAAGATACAACAAATCAACTCATTTATCATTATCATAATTATCATTATTAATCAACAGATAAAGTCATTCATCATCATTATTATTACTCATTACCAACATCATTATAATCAATGATAATAGTTTTTTTCAATATATACCATAATTAATTACTATCATCATTAACAATAATGAACACCGAAAAGTTTTCAACGCATCAAATTCTACCTGAGCAATAGAATAGTCTGAAGCACAAGCAGCCTGCAATCCCTCCATACCAGATATACCCACACCAACATGGGCAGCCTATACCAAATAAAACAGTAATTTATACCCACACCAACATGAGCAGCCTATACCAAATAAAACAAACACTGTAAAATAAAATTTGACATATTAAGAGAGTTTCTTAATAATTGAGTTTCACGTGAAGAGTTTCCTATAGATGAGTTTCCCTTTAAATTAGATGACTCTACACCAAATATAAAAACACTACCTGTATCATTCCAACGTCGTTAGCCCCATCTCCTATAGCTAGCGTAATCGCTTTAATTCTGTATCGCACCAACTCTACTAACTCTGCTTTCTGTCGTGGTGACACTCGACAGCAGATGACAGAACAACATGACACGGCGACATCGAGAAAGTCTTGCTGACACTCAAATGACAGCGCAAACTTCAGAGACTGAAAACAATTTTGAATTAAATAACAAAAAATTATTAATTTTAGGTAAATTTTAGATTAAATTATGAACATTTATTAATTATGAAACAGGAAACGATTTAAAATTATAATCTAATAAAAGAACATTAAATTGAGTTAATTTAATGTAAGAAATAATTAGAATTATGTAATAAAAATTATAAATTTGAGTTGAAATTATATACAGTTGAGAAATAAAAAAAATAAATTGTAATTGCTTGAAACAATATTGTTAAGTAAGATATAAATTGAATAATAGCAATAAAATCATTATCACGCAATTAATTCGCAATTTGTTTAAATTTCTTCTGAAACAATATAAGCTTAAAAAATAATAAATTATTTGACAAAGTTTTTAAATTACTAGATTTTTATTTATTTGAAGATACAGCATCCTACCTCTCCGTCTATAATTAAACCAATGTTATTATTCTGTTTCAGCGTTTCACTAAACGTCACAGAAACGTGATGTTTCAGCGTTTCACTCATCGCCTGTGAAACACACATAATAAGAGAAACATACCGCATCAAATCAGTGAAACAATTTTCTTGTTACTTAACGTCACATCAGCACAAAAAAGATATTTAGTCATTCATTAGTTATCTCTCATATATTTAGCAATATACAAGAAAGGCGACAGAGAAAAAAAGGTGTGTTAATAAAGAGTTACAAAAGTGACTTTTAAAGTTATGAGTAATAATTGAAAAAACTAATAATTAATAATAAACTGTAATTAATAAATAAATTAAAAAATTATGAAAAAGATACAGTACCTCTAAATTAGTATCATTTAAATAAATGATATCCATACTTTGTGTCAACAGCTTGCAAGAGTATCCTGTTAAAAATAAATAAAATACAATTAAAAGTACTTGGAATAAAGTACAGTAAAAATTACTTCGAATCAAGTACAGTAAAAATTACTTCGAAACAAGTACAGTAAAAATTACTTAGAATCAACTACAGTAAAAATTACTTAAAATCAAGTACAGTAAAAATTACTTAGAATCAAGTACAGTAAAAATTACTTAGAATCAAGTACAGTAAAAATTACTTATTATGAAATAATCTTATTCAAATATTAGCATTATTTAATGTAAACGTAAAACTATATAAACCAACCGATATTAACAGCAGTCTCTTGTTTATCTCCAGTCAAAACCCAAATCTTTATATTTGCCTTAGAGAGACTGGATATTGTTTCTTGCACACCCTGTAGTCATAAAAACAGAATATTTCTGATACACCTTGTAATGGAATGATAATATTTGATACACCCAGTAATATAATTTTTTTAAATAATCTTTACATCATACTAAATAATTAAACTTAATAATAAAAACCAATTATACTATATTGAATTATGTAACGCAATGTGTAAAACATTATAAGTACTAATTAAGTACAGTAGTTATTAATTACTTATAAAGTACTTATAAACTCTATAAGTACTCTAAAAGTACATATAAAATAAGTAACTAAGTATAAAGTAACTACATTAAAGTCAACCAAAAAATTCATCTAATAAATCTAGCAAAGTTGTATTTCATTATCGCTTAATGTCACATCAGCACAAATATTGTGAAGATTCGATGAATGCTCATAAATAACTGATTTTAATAATGATGAATAAAATGTAAAAATTATTTTACTTACAACTTGAAGTTTATCCTCAATAGCAGTTGCACCAAGCAGCAATAAATTCTGCAATTTAATAATAAATAGAAATAAATTCTGAAATATTGATATTAATCGCAATTGAAAGCATAATATTGTCAATTTTTATTTAATATTACTAATTAATTCAATTTAAAATCATGTAAATTTTATACTTGAACATTGTACTTTGTAATGCTGTCTGTATATAATATTATTACACATCAAAACTACATTTCATTCATTAAATAAAATTAAACTTAAATACAAGAGAGGGACAGAAAAAAAAGGTGTGTCAATAAAGCGTTATAAAAGAAAACATTTACTACAAGTCAAAAAAATTCAAGTTTGTTATACTGTGTAAGACTTAAGGCAGATTTAATATAAGTTTAATATTAATTTAATATTGTTAAAATATAGCAATGAATATTTATATGTTTATTCTACTGCTAAAGACATAACTAAAAAACTATCTAACTGTATAAATAGCCATCTAATTCAAACAAATAAAGAGTAAAAGAGAGTGCTATATACAGTTTCAATGAGCTCAGCAGCCTCTTCCAATCTCTTTTCTCTCTCATGTATAGCAGTACTGGCCTTGTAGTAGATGTCTTTCCATTTATCATAGAACTCTTCATCTACTGATGTCGTTGCAATGCATAACGTTCTTAATCCTGAGCGTAAAGCTTATTATATATCATTTATTCTCTCAAAAAAGCAGTACAAACATAATAGAGAGAAAAATTAAAAAGTAGGCAGGCAATATAGAACTGCGACAATTCAATTAATTTATAAAACATTCAAATATCAAAATAACGTTCAAACAGTAAAAAAAATAAAAAAATATTATTAAATAGTCGAATCAAAATGGAAAAACATACTTTTCTTATAAACATACTTACTGTATTGAGAACTATGATTTTATGTAAATTAAATGAAAATACTGTCTAAGTTTTATAGAAATTGATAAACTTACAGATATCTTAATATATTAAAAGTTGAGCAATTACAAACAAGAAACTGAATTTTTGAGCTTAAAAAAGCACACCTTTTTAAAGCTACAAAACTTCATATAAATTCCATAAAACGACTTTACAACGCATTTACTTCATTTTATATGTATCCTGACAAAACGATCTTGTCAATTCATTCAACAATAAATCGTAACCCTAACTTCAATCCTAGCCTTAACACTAATCCTAACTTCAATCCCAACTCCGTAAGAATTAACAATCGAGGTTGATTTATCGGGGCCATTTTGGTCAAAACCTACATTACCTATAGTAGCAAACTCTTCGAGATGTTGCATAGTTTGATCTTTATACGACTGATTTGGTGCCAATCTTTCATTTATAACATTATCCTAAACGCAATAAAAATACAAACGTTAAATTTTAAAAACATAGATTCACTTATACTTTTTCAGTTAGCAATTGACCCTTTTTTCAATATATAAAAGTAAATTAAATTTATATTCATAAACAAAAAGACGAAAATTAATTTCGGATTAAATCTATACATTAAACGTAATTGAAAGAAAAATATTTCATTTCAACACACGGTAATCAATAATGAACAAATTATTTGTTAGTCAATGGTAATCAATAATGAATAAATTAATTTGATTATTTCGAAGTTTGTTGCTTAACGTCACATCAGCTCAAAAGACTATTCAGTGACACGCTGCAACCTGGATATGTAGTAACAAAATCATTACAGAGAAAAAAAAAATTTTCATTTGAGAAACACAATTTAATGTTAGAATTGAGTTTAGAATTGCAATTTTTAACATAAAAATCTATAAATACTATTCCGAAACGCTGCAAAATGAAACATAAATATCATCCAATAATATATTTATTAATAATAAATATAATATTATTTTGATAATTACATAATATCATTACGCATAACCATGCGCTAAAATGAGCATTAGAACTTACCGCGCCTTTGGTCATAAGTTTAATGCTGCCATCTGGCATACGAACTACCACTGACATCCTTTTTCTGGTACTAGTAAACTCCAACACATTCAAAATTTCATAAGTTTCTTTAACTCCCATCTGTGTAAAAGATAACATTTGAAAGTTATAAATATGAAAACAATGCACAATCATTACTATCGTTTTATAATATTAAAGCCGTAATAAAAAAGGTGTTCAATTTTTATAAATGTTTATAGAATGCAGTTTTAATTACCACTGTTATTGCTATGAAACATTGAATATCATATATTGTAACTGTATTAGCTGTTTGTAATATAACGTCTGATAATTTATAGCGTTTTACTAAATAAAGCACTACAAACTGTAATAATTATTATTAGAAAAGAATTATAATTAATGCAAAAAGTCTTAAATTACATTTACATACAGCTATTCAGATACCATTGGCGAACAAACGACGCCATTTTATACCAAAATCTATTACCATTAAAAAGGTATCATTTCAAATAAAAAAAAAAAAAAAATATGAAACAAAGCAAAATTTAAACTATATCTATTTCAATGCAACTGAATCAATCAAATAATAAAATCCAAATGATTTGAAAGTAAAATGGCTTACGGCTTCAATTATGACAGAATCAGGAGTGCGGTCACTGAATATAAAATTAAGGGCCCTAGCCCCCAACACAAGGGCCCTTTCATCTAAAAATAAAAAACTTAAATAGCAAAAAATAAACCAAAATAATTATCTTATTTAAAAGCTTTTCAATTAAAAGATCTTAGCCAAGGCCAAGTTTTATTTACATCTTTTATTTATAACTTGCTGCACCCTTTAATTTAAAACGCTTAAATTGACATCCACATGTAAAACATCGTTCATATAATACACATCCACATGTAAAACATCGTTCATATAATACGGTAATCCAGACGTTAAATTTAACTCGCTGCACCCTTTAGTAAGATTCTTAAAACTAAAAATGCTCATTCACATCTAAGACATCATTCTTATAAATCTTCATATATCACCAATCCAGAACATAGAGTTAATTTAATAAAATAAATTTAACGCCTTGATCAAACAACATAACGTCGCAATATATAGTTTTTAAATAACTGATATTCACCTGGACTAGAAGCTTGGTATGTTATTTCTTCACCAAGATCCTCTCTATTATGCTCTGGTACAACTGTGTGACAAACTGCTAGTAGGGTAAGAAACTCTCTTATCACTGGGGCTGTGGTCTGAGTCAAATACAAATAACATAAAGAAACCAATTTACAATATAAATAAATTAAAATCTTGTTACACGCTAAATTATTAAACTTAATGACATATTAAAGTCTAGATAATTGTTAAATTATTCAACAAATTAAAGTTAAATATGTATTATAGTCCGGGTAATTATTAAATTACTCAATTTGTAAAATATTAAAGTCTATAATAGTTGTTAAATCTGTCAATTTTATTACATTGTAAATAATGTATATTATTTCATACGTGATTGTTTTCGAGATTTTTCAGCAAATTCTGATCTGCAAACTTATCTACATTCTCTTGATCATCTCTAGAAATAAAAAACATATGATATATAATGCAAAGTACTTTGTAACTACGAGAAGGGTATACAAGGAATATCGGATAATAAAATAATAATAGTAGGCTTGGAAGAAGGGTATATCGAGATAAATATCAGAAAATGATATAATAAACTGTAGGGCTTAGTAGCGGGGTAGATCAAGAATAATTATCAGATAACAAGATAATAAACACGAGGCTTGGTAGAAGGGTACATCAGGACGAAAGATCAGAGAAAACAATTAAACATATAATATAGTTTACGTAATGAAATATATAATACAATTTATGACATAAATATGTAATACAGTTATGAAATAAAATACAGATATGCAACAGTTTTATGAAATTTAATATTTAATAGAATTAATGTAATAATATATGTCATACAGTTTATGAAATAAAATATATCATAAAATATATAACACTAAATACATAAAATTGAAGAAAATAAAAGTAAAATTAAAAAAAAAACTATTTGACTGACCCATAACTAATACCAGCAATACTGCATTTTCTAAATTCCATAACATTGCGAGTCAATGTACCAGTCTTATCAGAGAATATATACTCAATCTAGCGGAATATAAAATAGCTCAATATTAGACCATCCGCCTATCAACTCATGAATTAAGGGTTCAAAACCCAGTCAAAAAATTGAGCATATTATCGATAACAAAACTATAACTGTCATTCATTGAATTATGAGCATTTGTAATATACACACTATATTCTAAATTATAAATACTAAAATGATTTTATCTTATAATTCATTCAGATAGTCATACTGCACACAAGTTTTAAAAGCGTTTTTAACTAATTAGTTAATTAGGTTAATTAACTAATTAGGTTAATTAATTAATTCAACTAATTAATTAAACAATACTAATTCTTGATACAGTGTATTAACATTTTATTGAAACATTATATTTAACTTACGGAAAGAGTCTATAAAAAGGCCCTATTTACTACTTTTAATAATTCTGTAAAAGATAAATAAAGTTTAGACAAACTTGGCCAAGTTCTTCGTTTAGATTAGAAGTTCTTGCCACAGCGGGGGTATTGCTCTCTTCATCGTACATTTCTAGATCCTGTTTATATCAACTCAATCGTAACTTGACGTCACATCAGCACAAATATGGATAATTATTAACGTCACATCAGCACAAATAAGGATAATTATTAATGTTACATCAGCATAAATAAAGCTAATTATTAATGTCACATCAGCACAAATAACGCTGATAAATTACAATAAACAGACTTGTTATAGCGATCAATTACACACAAAATCAACAAAATGACAACAATCACAAAAAACAATCACATAAATACAAAATCCGAAGTGTAAACACATCAAAATGATAAAACCAGAATACTAAATCACTTTTAAAACATTACATCAACAAACAACAAAAAAAAACAAACAAAAAACGTAAAAACACAAACCCAGTTAAAGAAGATAGCCTGAATGAACTTGACCATCTCTAGTGTGACTTGTAGACTTATAGGAATGAGATTATTATAGAGAATGATAAAAGTTAGGAGATTCATAAAGAACTGCCAAAAAGGAATATCACTCGGTAGACCCAGGTACCAGTGTGTGTGAACGATCTGTCGTGTCCAGATCTCGTTCACGATAGCGCTGACAAGAGAGATGAAGAAGAGGACAGCGAACAACATCAGAGTCTGAGAGGGAGAGATAATAAAAGAGGAAATATAAAAAAGAGTAAGTATTCCTTAAGAGATAGATAGGTAATAAAGAGGATGCTGTAAAAAGGTGTAAAAGTATTAGTTCTCTTTAATATAGATTAATTAATTTATGTCATAATAATTAATACAAAGAATCCAATATTCAAACAAGCAAAGACTTTATTGTAAATTGTTATTAAATAATATAATGCAACACATATAACCTATGAAAAGTATCTACGTATATATACCAATTGCCAGTGTATATCTGTAACAATAGGCTAAAGCTCAGTTATTTTTGGGCTGCAGTCTTTAAAGCTAAAAACGCTGCACAGTCATAGACTTATTATGCTTACGAGTCATTAACTAATTTTTAAGAGTATATCACTTATTAATGTAATAATAGCAATAATATAGTTCTAGTAATAATATATTATTACTAGTAGTAAATTTACGAATGAGATATTAAATCTAAAATGTGCATAAATCTGCGATTTTAACATCATACCTGACTATTAACTACTTTGTCCACGGTGGATCGCTTTAGTGGCGCAGCGGTAGAATTAAGCATTAGTTTAGACTCATGGCCCGTGTATAGAACTATACCTGAAAAACATTGTCTTTGCGGTATAACGTTACATCAGCACAGAAAACATCATTTAGTGATAATGATTATAACAAAAACAACAAGAGAGAGTGAAAGATGAATATATGCGTGAAATCAAGTGATGAGTGAGCGCTTAATTCTTAATATTAATCTAAGATTGATTTATATATATGATTTTGATATAAGCTTAATCAACCTTTTATTAAAATATATAGATATGATATAAATCAAGCTTGATTTATATCAATAAATGTATATAAATGCTAGAAGCATATATGTCGTATACGTTGTATATATAATACTAGTAGAAGATACTCTAATGATAATAAGCAATAATATCCAGATTAAACAAGTTGTAAAATATCTCTGGTTATTGATTTCATTCATAATCTAAATAAAATAATCATAATCTTCAATAAAATGCATCTTATCTAATTATTTACCTGATAAAACTATAAGCCAATACAAATTATAGAATAAAAACTGATGCTATAATATAATATATACTTTATGATTATCATTATAGTTTGTTTATTGTTTAACTCTTAACTAATTAGTGACTGATTAATATTGTCTCTAAAAGATCCTCAATTATTAATAATAATTTAATTGTATTAATACAATTCTTTTTTACTATAACTAATAAGATTCAAGTAAAACTCTAACCAAAAATCCATTTAGTGTTCTTCAGTTTGGCGCCCCTCAGTAAAAGTTGATCTGGCCCCAAAGGCTGAGCCCTAACGGAGCAATTATTCAAAACTTAAAATACAACGTTGAATAATAATTATTCAATTAAAAATTTATTTACAATAAAAAATAAAATGCAAAATAAATCAACACGTAAATGGGAGATAGAAAAATGAATTGAATTTCGAATGAAAAAGCGACCCGTATATAGATCTTTAATTCATCATAAATAAATAGATGATATAACAAATAAATTAAAGACCAATATAAATATTATCAATCAATCAATATACACAATGAATACAATCAATTTGCATTAACTACAAGTCTTTCTTTACAGTACCTTAAAAATACAATTACAATTAACATAAGAGTATTTTTATCTATTGTAAATAAAACTATAAAAACTATAATACATAGATATAAGCATAAAACGCATTAAACTTTCAGCGTAAAAAAAGCCATAAAAATTGACTTCAAAACTAGACTTACATAATTCCCTTGACTTGAATGTTGCCTACAAAGTCATAGAGATGTCTATTTGGTAATTCACACTCGATCATTCCTTTCAATCCATCAACGTCTTCACGAGTCAGCAATTTAGATGTACATACAGGACCCTGTCATACGTGTCTTTGCAATATATTTATATGTATAATTATATGCGTATACAATATAATTCAATGCAGATATGTATAATTATATGCAAATATTGTGTAATTATACGCAATATAATTTGAGACATAAGGTACCCCGACAAAACAACCACAAATACATTAAACTGTCAAAAAGGCCCCGTCAATTCATTTATTAACGCTAACCGTAACTAACCCTTAACCTAACCCTATCATTTTAACAATAACTTCATACCTAACCTTAACCTAAATTTTAACCCCAACCATAACTCTAAGAATTAATAGTCGGGGTCAATTTGTTGGGTCAAATAATTACTTGTATAAAATGTAATTTCGTGCATATAATAATTTAATTATATGCATATAATACGTAATAAAACAATATATTCATGTGCATATACTTATATTATATATTGTTATATACATAAATACGTATATGCATATAACAATATACATATATAGAATCAAGTAATACAATATAAATTTATTTCAGAATAATTTCTGACAAAACATCAAGATTTAGCATAAAAAATACGAATGAAGTAGCAAAAACCTTCCGTATTTTCAAATTTGTTTCCCCGTCAAGATTAGACGTCTCAATGTAGCACATCGCTTGCGGCTCACTACAGCAAAAAAACCATAATGTCATACCTACTTTTTTAAATCAATCAAACTGTAATCATAAAATCTCAGAGATATGATTGGCTAGTCAAATCTGTGAACACGCGGGTTCTAATCACGATACATATTGTTTTTATTGCTTATATGCATTTCTGATTAAATACATTTAGAGAAATTAAAAATGCCAATATTATAATCTTACAATATATAAAAAGTGGCTAGAGCGCTAGACTCGGACTCGACAGGTCCAGGTTCAAATCCCAGAAAGTTCACTAGTTTTATAACTTGCTGCACCCCTTAGTAAAACCTTAAATTGACAGTTACACCTTCAACATCGTGTATATAATACAGTAATCCAGATGTTAAACTTAACTCGCTGCACCCTTTAGTAAAATGCTTAAATTGACAGCTACCTCATTAACATAATACAGTAATCCAGACGTTAAACTTAACCTGTTTTTAACTGCACTAGTTAACTTCGGCTAACTTCTAATTAGAGAATTAACCGAATTAATTACCTAGAAGAAAGTATAACAAGATCAGCAGGAAAGAAATGATCGTCTAATATTTTAACGATGTCTCCAACAACCACATTAATCCACAACACAGGGGCCCAACTACCAGACCTTAGAACTATAGAAACAAATCCATAGCGATCAGTCAAAATCGCCCTAACAAATCAACCCTGACTATTAATTCTTAGGGTTAGGGTTGAGGTTAGGATTAAAGTTAAGGTTAAGTTTAGGTTAGTTAGGATTAGGATCATTAAATGAAGACATGGAGCTTTTTTATATTTGGAGTCATTTTGTCTGTTTAATGTATTTGGGGGCATTTTGTCTAGTTAATATATTTGGGACCATTTTGTCTGGTTAATGAATTTGGAGCCAATTTGTAGCGTTAATGTATTCAGGGCCATTTTATCGGGTTAATGTATTTGGAGCCATTTAGTCAGTGTATCCCATTGTCTTATCAAGGATAATTAAGTTATGTATTAGAATTATCTCACCAAGGACAATTCTCTTATTGACTTCGTCATCCGCTCTGTGACGTTTCTAAATAAATCATCATTATCTAATATTATTATCAATATAATTATTACCATTATCTAATACTATCAATAAGACTCGATATCAAATTCTATTTTTTTCTGATACATTTAAATATACTTCAGTGAAATTTATAAAAAGGTGTGTAAACTTTACAACTCTTTCGTAAATTTGACACTTAAAAACATACAAAATCTTCAATGATCTCCTTCATGGCTGACACACAAAGAATGAGTACCAGGGGGCCTGCGGTAGTGAACCGACCAGTGGGGGAGACATTTGGGATTTGCTACAAAAAATAGTTAAAATTTCGCTAAATAAAAATATTATACTTTTTGCGATATCCGAGATAACAAAATGAGAGAAAAATTAATAAAGTACTAGACTTTTATATTGTTTATTTATGAATATAATGCAAGTAAAGAATAATTGTAAATATTGTATTATTATGCGTATTGAAAATCATACAATAATAATATACGGATTAATTATAATACCGATTAAGATACAGGATATAATAAAGCAACATCGCAAAAACATTACTTAATTATAAAACTATGATTCTAAACAATTTCTATTTCTAAGCTTAATAATTACTGCGAGTACAAATCACTAACACTCAAAAATGATGATGACGATGATTATGATGATAAAAATGATGATGATAATAATGATGATAAAGATGATGATGAAGCTGACCTGCATAAGGCCAATAAAGAGAAAGAAAATGTTGGCATATTTGCGGAATTGTTCAAAAAGAAACTTTGGAATAAAAGTATAGAAATTATACTTTGCAGTACTGTATAAAAACAAAGAGTACATAAAAACTATTAAAAAATATGAAAATTTCATTTGCATGACAAATTTATTTCTCAAATATCATTTAAAGAGCAAATATCATTTAAATACATTTGAGCGCAACTTTTACATAAAAATATCAGTTTAATTAAAATATTGCTCAACTAGCATGTTTACAGTAATATGGCATTTTTCTTCTTAAAGACACTTTATAATATATAATTTTAATTTTAAAACAATAATAAACTTCTAAAAAGTTTATATTAACTATTATATACAATATTTTAACAAACAAAAAACAAATAAAGTTTATATTGACATATCTATTATATAAAATATATTAACAAACAAAAAACTACAAACACAACAAACAAACAAAAAAGTATCTAAAAATATAATACATAAAAACATACGAATCTTAATTTTATATTTAAAATTTCTTTTCAATCATTTTTATCTTCATGATATCTTTAAACAAAATGTATAAAACTTTTAACAACCTTATTTTATTCGTTGCAAACTTATGCGCTTGCTGCTTGTTTATATTGATAATGCGCTGCGCCGGTGCAGCATGCGCGAGAGCTGATATAATTGCGCCATCTGTCTGATCGACGTCATTCGTTAGTGTAGCGTCTACCATTTCTGCGTTACAATTAGTATGAATTAAAAACATCATATAAGTTAAAAAACTTTTATTAAAAAAGACGACATATAAAAAAGGTGTCAAAATGTTTAGAATAAATGTATATGTTGAAAATAAGTGCATGGTTATTTAATCCAATAAAAATGGTTTTAAATTATCTAATTAATCATGGAGTTTGTGTTTGCATTCAGATATCACCTCATAGTCATTATGGTGTATATCTGGGAATCTTATTAATATCATCACATAAAATCATTTGTATTTAATTTTTAGAATTTATTTTAGAATTGTTTACTTAGTTCATTAGCTTCACAATTCTAAAAACATAGTCAAACATTTAATTCAAAAATTTCATCTCCTTACATTTACTTTCATCTTCTTTAATAAAAGTTTTGCAACTTTCATTAAAGAATCTTTTTTTATACGTTATCGTATTAAAACACGATCTAATCCTAAAAAAGGATCTTTAATAACTTTAGGATTAGATCGTATTATTTGATATTATTTAATATTATTTAATTAATATTTAATTATTATTTAAGTAATAGCTTTTCATTCCTTGTAAAAGAATTTTCATTCCTTGAAGTCTTAAATTTTCTGTAACCGATCTATTTCTTATTTATATTATATTTGCAATGAACATCCGCTTCTATTCACGATTTTGAATGTTAAATGTAATTATAACAGTAATATACAATAACCGTAAAATTTTAAGTATTATATAACACATTTTTTACATTTGACACAATTAGACATACAAACAAATTTTCTATACCAGTTCTGTCATGAAGTAGACTTTGGCGTACAGAATGCCTAGTCTCTGACATTATCAACCAACATTTCCTCCCTCTAATCTTTCAGTTACTTTCTCTCTAAATACTTGTTTTTGATTCTTTACTCAATAATTGATCAATTAAACTCTGAAAAATACATAACATAGAAATAATTAGTATAAAATCTGAGCTTATATAGTAAAAGAGAAAGCATAACTGCACTTTAGGGGAGCCCTCCTAAAATTCTTTAACTGTCATAGATAATAATTTGAAATCTCGCCCACCCCCCCTAATTTAGGGGCGGGCAATCCAGCTGTGGTATTTATTTTTTACTTTCATACCCCCTTCAGACCTAATTTTCAGTTTTAAATTTTTTCAAAAACATGTTTTCATCAATAGAGGCTAAACTAACGATCGGACACCCTACATTGATGCAAGTCAATGGAAGCCAATATAGTTTCACGACTAAATTTTTCAACCCCATCAAAAAATAGACGGATCTCTTTTAAAAAGTTGTTGATTTTTGATTCATGTCAAGTTTATGTTCCATATTTAAAACTGAAAATTACGGCTTTAAAACTAATTTTAACCGGAGTATGACAAATTAGGTACGAAACAAGTCTGGTTCATATTATTTCAGTATAAATTCAATCTATCCAGGTTACGATCAGAAATTAGGAATTAGGGTTAAAGTATGAATATGATTTAGACTTCGGGTTTTAATAAAGGCTTAGATTTACGCAATCATCTTAATTTTATTAGGCAATTGATAGACGGTACGATTCCAAGCCAAATAGAAACTTGAATCTTTTCTCAATTTATGTGAACTGGGCCGCTGTTTAAGCCTTCAACACGGTCATTTTACTTTTTATACAGCACCTAAATATTTGTATTATAAGATCACAATCATTTTATAGTTATTATAACACATTTAATTATACGCGCCTAAAATATAAGATTATTTAATTAAAAAATATAAGATTATTTAATAAATAATTTTAAAACAACAATAGAATAATTATTTTATTATTAATAAAATAAATATGACTAATTATTATTATTGTTTACTTTCAACATCTCACACTTGGACATGTGTTCATATCATTTACTGACATTTTTCAATTGACATTTTTCTACTGACTTTTTTACTGACATTTTTCTACTGAGAGTTTATTACTGACAATTTTCTACTGTCATCTTTCCGCTAACATTTCTCTATTTACATGTATTTACGTAAGTTAATAACCCTCTTGCATAAAGTTGAATTCACTTAACTAATCAATATAAAAGTAATTCGCTAAAGTTTCTTAGCATACATGTACATTTATTTTAGTAAGTAATTAATTAAAATATAACACACAACTTATATACTTTTAATGAATACAATAAAAGATGTGCTTGTAACCGTCGACGGAGTTTAACGTATCACAGAGACACAACACACAGTGCAGAGTGAAGCGTCAAATCTGCATGATCGATATATGACACGACCGGCAGTCGAACTCACGTCGTGGGATATTTTGCCTCACGATTATTAGCCGTGCGACTCAAACCTCTCGGCTACAGCACATCTCGTTAAAATATGACTTCATTTTCCTTAAAACGTAGCAGAAAAAATGACTTTCTTAAATGAGCGTTAAAATTAGTCAAAATAAGCGGATAAAAATTGATAAATGTTATATAATTATTGTTCGATAGTAAAAGTTTAATTTTAATCGGGGTATTATGATTTTTTACTGAAAAAGTAACAAATTAATGATAGATTTAAATATTTAATAGCTAGATGACAGAAGAAAAAAATAATTTCTGTAATTTCTATCCAATCAGAACGTGATGTTTTATTCGGTGTATGACATTTGTTACCCCAGACGTTTGCCCCCCCCCCTAAAATGACTATGGTATATCGCCCTCCTGAAATTATCCGCCCTCTGATGAATTATGCATGTGTTAAATATGGATACATTTTCATATACACACACGTATATAAATGTTACATATATCTTTCAAGAAAATATTTATATTCATATATTTATATTATGAGTAGGTTTCAAATGTTCTACGTTAAAAGAGGGGGCAAATGTCTTAGGGCCCAAATCTCCGCTAACTTATCTAACTTATTAACGAGATTTGTTAACTCCATTAACTCCGTTAACAAATCTCCGCTAACATTATCTCCGCTATTAAATAATTTTATTGCAGGCCTAAGAATGACGTCAGTAGACCAAAGATACTGTATAAAAATTAAAACTGTTTCAATAAGTAAAATATGAGTGATTTACTAAATGAGTAAAATGCATAATATGATATTATGATTTTATATTTAAACATTTTTTCGCGTTAATAGATAAAAACATAAAATATTGCTTTAATTAATATTGTTCATTTGTTAATATTTTGGGTTCAAAATATTGTTGATAAAATGAAAGGCTATAAAATCAAACGAATCATAAAAATATAATTTTTGAAGCTTAAAAACGCCCTAACATCAAACTTATTTCAAATACATTAACCCGACAAAATGGCCCCATCAATTCATTCAATAACCCTAACCTTAACTAACCATAAACTTAACAATAACCCTAGCACAAACCTCAACCTCCAATCCTAATTTTATAACTGAATCATAACCCAAATTGTAATCCTAAGAATTAGCTATCTGGGCCATTTTGTCTGTGCCGTTTTGACCGGTCACGAATAACTATTATCTTACTAACTAATCTCAATCATTGACTTATATTTTCATCATAGTCAAAGCTTGCTTAACTGTTTTATGTCGATGGAAAAATACCACCTGGATGCAAACCCCACAATAGATTTACTTTTTAAACTAATCCAAGTCCAGCTGCGCACAAAACATAGCGAAAAATAATTACATTTTGTCTTCATTTCTTTCTCTCAGTATGTTACGAGCATTTATTTCTGCAATTCAATTCTAGTGGACAGTTTTTTGATTTTATTTAAATTTTCAGTAGTGTAAAAATTAGGTACCCCGACAAAAAGGTCCCATCAATTCATTCAATAACCCTAACTAGCTCTAAACTTAACCCAAACCCCAGCACTAACCCTTGCTTCAATCCTAAACTTAACCCGTATCCTAACTCCAACCCTAACCCTAAGAATTGACATTCAGTGCCCATTTGACGGATCAGGTAAAAATGATATATCTTCGCCCCACATTTTAAATATAATTTCGCCCCACATTTTAAATATAATTTCGTCCCATATTTTGAATATAATTTTATTCACACATTTTAAATTAAAACAGTGATTCTCTGTGAAAAAATTCTATGTGTGTTGACGAAATCGTTAAAATTCCTTTTATTCAAAATGCCATTAGCAATTTTTACAGTAATTACGAACAGGGCATATATTGAAATGCCTTCGGATTGATGCATAAAACATTTTAATGCCCGCGGCAGAGTATTGATAAATATTTTACGATGCGAAGGGGTGATTGGGACAAAATAAATCTGACGTTCTTTTTTGGTTCTGGCTAAAATGAAACAATTGTTTCTAACACGAATATGTAAAATAGTGATATTTTATATATCTATATTTATCTAATAAATATAATGATATTATATATTGTAATAAATTTTGTATATTAAAAACGTAATTAATATAATACAATCTTACATAAATTTAAAATTCACTTATTTGTTTATCCACTTTTATTAATTTAAGCAAAAATTAAAATTTTAAGAGGAATATATTTTCAAGCGGAATACACCCCATGATTCCCCCCCCCCCTCCCAAACATTCTCCTTGCTTGCAAACAATAGTTCTCTCTTTCCATGATATCACAACATAGATGACGTATGAATATACGTACCCGGATGCAGGTGAATGAAAAACAAAGTGACATTACTACTGGTCTAAATAATTCATCTCTGTTGCTGCATAATATATTACTTACATCTAAATTAATGAATTAGTTGATAATTCATTAGTTGTGAGATTATTGGTAGCTAATATTGTCGATTTTCGCGGTAAGTGCATTTTTTTAACGTTTTATTTCTAATTTTTGGCACCATAAAAAATGTTGCTGGGGAGAAAGAGACGTGTGGGGGTAGAAGGGGGGGCGGTATGGGAAGGGGGGGGGAAACTCCTGGGGGTGGTGGATTCCACAGAATGGCACACTGGCACCAAATTAGTGTCTAAAATAATTTCGTAACATTGTATTTTTTAAGTTTTGCTCAGTGGTTATTTCGTTAAAATTAACATTGGTTAAAATTGTGCTTATATTGGCTAAATGTTGAGCAAATTTTCTTTATTTTACTATTATTTTTAAGATTAGGTTTAGGGCTAGGATTTGAGTTCGGATTAGGATTGAAATTGTTATTTATGATAGGGTTAGGGTTAAGTTTAGTGTTAGGTTTATTAAACGTTTTGTCGGGTTAAGTCTTATTATACATCTCGATGCTTTTGGTGAGTTCATTATTAAATCAATCACACTTGATTGATTGATTGAGCGAGTGGTTGATTGATTGATTGACTGACAGATTGATTGATTGTTTTATATAATACTTCAAAGATGGCTGATCATTGTCTCGTAAGTGACTTTTGATAAATTTAATAAAACTAAGCTCATCACTAAAAACTAGCTTATCTTATTCTGACCATAATTAAAGCTTTAAGAAAAATTGAATTTTAGATACGCAGCGAAAAATAACAAGCTTGCTAAAATCAAATAATATTTTTCAATAATGCAGATGTGGCTTGCATTGAAATTAATGTTAAATTTGTCAAGTAAAACTATTCTCTGCCAAGTAAATTGATCTTCGCCAGGTAAAATAATAGATATATTAGAACGCAGTGATGTAGAATACCACGAAAAGTGAGAGAAAAACCAAGTATTAAATGCTCGATGAAACATCAATCAGTCAAATCTAATTCTAATTATTATTCTTGATAACTAATTTTTATCAATTTATTTGTTATAGCTGAATTATTGTTTAGTATCAGTAGAAATCTTGTATGAAATCAAGCCTTTGTACGTAATCAGTGGCGTAACTGCCGTGGTAGCAGCTACAGCGATGCTGCGGGGCCTGGGCGTGTTAGAGGGCCTGAGAGCGATCCAACATAAACAAACTGTGAGCAATTAATTATTATTATTATTTTAATTTTTTTTTATTTAATTTTTTTTATTTAATTTTTTTTTATTTATTTATTTTTACTCGGTACTTCATTCCCAAGTGATGGATAAAATCAAATGGATAAAAACATAGTCTGGAATGGCTAACCTTCGGGATCACTCGGGAGGGACAATAAATGATCCTCTAAAACATACACTGTTGGAGCGTTGTATAATGATTGACAGCCGTTGAAATAGGAATGTGCTTTCACGACAATCACCAGTAGCTGTAGAGAT
>JAQIXG010001755.1:0-20334 GCA_034700105.1 Oconnorella tubifera | reverse complement strand
AAATATATCCTGATGTCACTTTATATTTTCTGAAAAGTAAAATGGTCAAGCAATGATTTACGAAAAAGTGCAGATTTTACTTGAATTTTGTAATCTATATTAATGTGATGACAATATATTTTGTTTATAGCAGTATGCCTATTTCGATATTATTCTATGCTGGATATTTTAGTCTTTTACTGTTTTTTACATTTGAAAGGCTTTGTGTGATAGCTATAACAGTCATTTAATTTGTGATTTATCTGCAGTCTGTGATATTTTATTTGCACATTTCAATAATGTTTCTATATATAATGTGTGAGTGTGTGTGTGTGTGTGTGTGTGTGTGTGTGTGTGCGTGTGGTCGGGCGTTTGCGCGCACGTGTGCGCGTGTGTGTGTGTGAATAGGCTTATAACACCTATAAATATTAAATTACAATAGTAAATTACAATATGATATGTTTAGGTTAATTTAATTGTATTATTATATTTTAATTTATAACAATTTTACAGTAACTGTTCATGTTAATATTATTATGAGTACACCTACTCAAAAAAGTGTAGGCCTGTATTAATTTATATATTAATTATATATGAATATGATACATGAGAGATTGGATCGAATGACATCTTTGGAACAACTCAGCAAGCAACTATTGAAACTGAAACACACAGGCAAAGGGAGACAACAACAGAAGAAACGAAAATTTGAGAAATCATACGAGTGATTTAAATAAATTTTCAAGTTGACCAGTTAAACGACGAAGCAATTGATCAGAGCACAGACAATCTGGCAATTATTTTCAGTTGCATACAATTTAAAAAAAACCACGAGATAAATTTGCAGCACATTTGGCATAATTGAATACACATATACATTTGGCATACAATAGTACGCTATGTTTTAAATTATTATTGTGTAAAGATAACGTGCAACATTGAAAAGACTTTTATTGTGTGAAAATCCATATTAGTGTCATTTAGTACGTGGCTTTTAAATTTGATTTTAATTTATAATGATTTAATTATATTTGTATTTTATTCTAAATGAAATTCATTAAATCATGTTTTAATGTGTCGGTTGTTTTTATAATAGCTTCTTCGCGTCTATAATAATTTATTTATTCAAATACAGAAGTTCATAACAGCTAGAGATTGTGTTCTGTTTTATGAGAGATAAAAGAGTTGATTTGATTTAAATATATTTACTGAAATTCAATCAAATCCCTCTGCCGTAGATCTTCTCGCGAGAAACAAATGTATCTTAGCTTTTTTTCATTCATTAAAATTCAGCTTATCATTTTAATTGAAATCTATAAAACTTAATTGACTACTGGTCTACTGATTCACTGTATATTTAGATTAATTATAATTGAAATTTGGCTCAACGGTATTAATATTATGGTACATTTGCTTCAATAAAACCTAGCTCATCTAGTACAATCACCGACAATTAGACATTCTCTGCAAAACTATATTCTCTTCATTAACACGTTACCGTGTATTTAACTAATCTTGAATATTTATGACTTTACCCTCAATACTAGCTTAACTTCTAGTTTTATGACTTGATATTGATTTTAGTTTAACCTGATAAAATCAGGTTAAACTAAAATCTATGGATTTTATAGACAATGATCTAGATCAAAAAATAGTTTTAAAATGTCACAATTTTAAACTTTCTTGAACTAGATGTATTCGATACTATAGGGCCCCCCACTTTGCATACAAAACTCACTAAAACAAACTCAACCGACATAATATATATTTGATTTAACTAACGAAGAAAATAATTTTGGATTTTATGTTGCGTTTGATTGTTATAGCGTTGACTGCTATAGTGCTATAGACAAGAATTGTTTGAGCCTAATTATCATATAATGTCAATATTATTATAAAGCTCACAATTAAAACTTAAATTCATGAATAAAATCAAATTGGATTCAAAAATTACTGTAAAAATCGACTGATATCTAAATTTAGATAACCAGGTAGTTGTTGGTTGACTTTCCAAGGAAATAACTTCTGAAATTTCTGTCGTTTCAGTTTCGTTTTTTAGTGAAAACCATTGATTTATATTATGTTGTTTATTTCTTACTTTATTATTTAGATCTTGTAATTTCAGAAAGTTTATTTGCATATATAATATGAGTCAATTATTCAAATATTTCTAATTGTAAGTTATACAGGATTAATTTTTCATTTATATATTAAAAAATGTAGTGATATAACAGGCCTATTATTAATTTTTAATGCAGGCTTAGTGTCAGGTAAATATTAAATTTGAAGCTTCAATGAAACATTAAATTTTAAGATAAATCAATTCTAGAGAATAAAAATGAACTATTACCTTTGAATTTATTAGATTACACTCAACTATATTTGGAATAATTCTATATGCAATATGTCTGAAAAAAGAAAGATTTTAGTAAAGGGTATTTCAAATGCTGATGATGCAGAGTACATCACATTGATCCTTGAAAGTTCGCGATATTGTCCAGAAGGGGGAGATGTCGAAAGTGTTGAACTTTTAGGTGATCATTCTGCTGTTGTCACATTCGTCGAACAAAAGGGTTCGTAAGATAAAGAATTATCAAATATTTGTTATTAATTAATAGCTAAGCACTCTGCAAAATTAACGAATGAAGCGAATAAATGTTTCAATGAAGTCAATAAATGAAACAGATCATTAGTGTTAGATAGTTTACTGAAAATATTAAACATGTTCCTTGAATAAATATTACAAGTAGGGTTGCCAGATGGCTGTCTCGGAAATACCGGACACCAGTAAAAGTAGTCAAAAAATGCTAAAATATTGGCAGTTTAAATTCAGTGGCGCAGCCATGGTGGATTACTGAATTTTGACAGTGTAGATAAAAATGTATTTTTTGTAGTGTTCAATGTTCTAGTTTAATGTGATCCCCACTCCAAGGACGATTTAGTGAAAAATTTGTATGAGGAGAATAAAAATAGAGTGATAACCTTAAAAATGTCATCACATGCTTTTTTGGAAGGAAACCCCCCCGCCCTCCCTTTGCGACTTCCTGGCGTCGCCACTGATTAAAATAACAGTTGAAGAAATAAAAATAGATTAGTCAAAGTAATTCCAAATTTTTTGTTTTATTGAGAAATTATTGTATAAATGAAATATTTTAAATAATGTGTAATTAGAAATTACTCAGGAATTCCCTGTATAGCTATATCGTATTTGAATTCTCAATTATAATATTTTGTCATAAATATTCTAGGCTTACTTGTGGTCACATTTTGCTTAGTTGTCACCATCATCCAAAATTAATATTTTATCTCAATTTTTTGTCAGTGTTTTGATGATAAAATTTGATATTTAACTACTAAATTTCACGCTGATATATAAATACGTTCAACAGTTAAAAAGTTTCTATACCAAAAAATTAAAATATCAATTATTTAACCAAGCTCAACATTACCAATATTGTGAGAATTTAGACATTGTTTCATTGATGAGATAAACAATTTTCAAATATGTGATCAACAACAATCGCACATAGCCAAAAGTTTCTTTCAAAAGTTCAAAAGTTCCTTTCTTTTTTTATCGCAAGTGTTCTAATTCTACTGACGAAATTAAAATGTAAAAATAGATGTTAATTTTTATTAATAACACTTACATATTTTTATAAATTTTAGGCCTATGTGTAAATAAATTATAAGTACAACTTTGAATTTTTTTATAGTTACATGAACAACTTTCAGCTTTCAACTTTCATTTCAGTCTTTGATCTCCACATAAATCCATATATCCAACACAAATGCAACATTTCTTATTAAAATCGTCGCAAGGGGAGATTTTCAAATCTTTAATATTACATAAAAATGTTTTTTCAGCTGCGGTGAAAATACCGGACATTTGCATCTCCAGTATTTGGTCTATTTTTATACCGGACATGAAGCTCATATACCGGACAGTCCGGTATAATACCGGACACTTGGCAACCCTAATTACAAGATAAATCACATATATGTGTCTCGTGGCGTGGAGGAGATGAAATAAAAGTGATCTTCTGAAAACTAAAATGTTCTTGAATCGCATTCAAAGATTTTAATTTTGATATTGTTAGTTTATATAAGCTAATGTGATATAAACATTTCAATGACTGAGTGCTTATGAAAATGTTTTGATGAACCTTACTTGCTTTGGCCCTGAGAGATTTTTTATAAATCGTCAGAAAAATAATTAATGGTATCACTGGTAAAAATAATTAATGGTATCACTGGTAATCAAAAGTGCATTAATAAATCTAAAGTAATATGTGCAGAACTTTAGTTTCATCTTTGAAATTGTCTAAAATGGAAAATGTACAAGTTGTTTAATGATAGTTCTATTCTGTTTCTACTAAATAAAGCCTATTGTTAAATTTGAAACAGAAGACTGAAATTAGATAATATAATATTATATAATTATCAAAATAAGAAGTTATTTTAATTTTTAAAACAACTTGAGTATAATATTTCGTAAATATAACGACATATTCTTGTACTTGTAATTGTACACTATTTGTACTTGTATTTTTGTGTTATTGGAGTACTAGCTTATTTGTTCGTCGCTATACTGTGTATGATGTGTATAATGTATATTTTTAATTTCTAAATGTTATGATATTAAATATAATAATTCATTTAGACTCATTTTTTTGTCTATTACAAAGTTTGTGTTTTCTATAATAGTTGCTGAAAGAATGATATCACAAAAAACAGTAGAACTTGATGATAGAAAGCTAGTGATTGAACATGTTTGGGCTTCTAAGATAAAACCTCCTACAATGCCAAAACCATCAACGTTGCCTAAGCCTTCTATAATGGCAAAACCATCAACTTTACCTAAACCAAAATTGCAATCATCTCATTTGGATTCAGAATTGAAATTGAAACTAGATAAAGTATGTACGAATATGTTAGCATTGAAGCATTTGCCTTTGGTGAAAGCCAAACCGACTGTAATGAAAAGCGACGTCATACCAGCAATTGAACCATTAATTGATTCGCCTCAATACAGATCTGCATCAGAAACTGAACTTTGTGTGAAAAGTGAAGCTTCAAGTAGAAAACTTTTTTTGCAATTGGATCCTTTCAGTCATGGCTCCTCTTCATCCTCAGATTCAATTAATACAGAAGAAATTGAAAAAAGTAACAGTAATATTCAGTGGTGGGAAAGTATTCAATCATTTAAAGAAGAAAACAGTAGAATTGAGCGAGATTGCAGGCCTGAAAATAATTTACCCATGAAAGTTAATGTTGTTAATGAAATTGATGCACAGGATACTTCAGTAGCACAACAATGTGAAAGCAGTTGCAAAGAGAGTCGATTGGGCTATCTTCTCAAAGATTTAACTGTTAAACACCAAAGTGAGAGTAGAGACGTTTCAGTCAAAGAAAAGGATGATTTTCAACAAGTTATGATAACAAATAGCAAAATAGCATACGATAGGAATCAATCTAGGGAGATGGATTTTCGTGAACTGACACCTGAAAAAATGAAAATTTTACAAATGATGTACCAGTCAAGAAAATGCACAAAATTACTACATCTTTTATCCTACTCTATGTCTTTTGATTTACCTAATAAAAAGATAGTAGTTAGTAATGTTCCACAAGAAGATCTAGATGATGTTCAAGCTTGTCTTTATGAGGCATTGATGGAGACTCACAATGAATCGATTCAGATTAGTCATCGTACATTACGTCTGTTTCAGACTCAGAGAGGTTCAGCCTGGCTGGAAAATTTATTTTCCACCAGGAAAATTGTTGCTTTATGCTATAGTTATGATAACAAACAGTTCATATTAGCACAGGATTTAGATGCTTATAGAGAAGCCGTCCAAGTTATAGGAGATATGATTATTAGTAAATATGTTATCATTGATCCAGTAGCTAAAAAATTTATTGGCTCGGCAATGTACAAAAAAATTGTTTCAGATTTTACATCTAGTAAAATTGTTGTAATTGAGTTGGAAAGTAAAGATGATATTACTGAGAAAATTATTATTGAGGGCAATGCAAGTGATGTCATATCAATCTCGACTGAATTGGAAAGAATATTGAAGAAGAATAGCATTATTACTGACAAAATTGCACTAAAAATTGGCATTATTCGTCTTTTAAAAGCACATCATGAGCAAGATATAATAAATTCGCTAAAAGATGAGTATGTGTTGTTTGTTTTCTTTGGTAACTTTTCTGTTATGTCGCAACTTTAATACTGCAATGTTTAAATATATGCATTCATACTCTGTTTTCTATATATATTAACTATTATATTTTTAATTCTTATTGTTTTTTGCTTTCTTTAAATAGTTTTATGTCTCGGCTTTGCTGTTTAGTGAATGGCTTTATACTACTTATTTACAATGATTATAATACAGTTTCTTTTTGTTATATGAGTCATTTTTTACACATATATATATTTGTTGTACAATATCTTACACCTTTGTTAATATTATACATATGATCATTCTTCAGTATTGTTTCTTGGTGTGCAATCAGCTGTGCGCTTTATTATTTTTACTCACACAATATGCATTGAAAATAATTCAATATGTAATGAAAAATCGATTTGGACATTCATTTTATTTCATCTAAATAATTTCTTTAAAATGTGTTTCATCTGAATTGTAGTCTCAGTATTGATATCAACCTAAAATTCAACAAGTTCGAGTTAGAAATTGAAGGGCCAAGGTCTGATGTTGCAGTCGCAAAGGACTTTATTCAAAAGAATTTTGTTTTACCTGTTTTCTATGATAAATATGAAGTAAACATAGCAGGTACAATAACTATTGTTATTCATAATATTTAGGTATGAAATTTGTTTTTATATGAAAAATTGTTTAAAAAGTGAATTGATTGAATAAATATCTATCAGGATAGAATTTGTTCATTGAAATTTATAGTATGTCAGCTATTTATTGTGTTAAAGATAGTGTATATTTGATATTTATCATTAATGAAATAATTCTGTCGTTTGATTTGTAGCGCTGCTGTCTTAATGTTGCATCTATTCTTATTGAAATTTTCCATTTATGTGATTTTTGTCTGCACCATAATCATTTTTTTATTCATATTTAATTGTAATGATGTATTTGTCTGATCCCGTTGTGTTGTGTGTTTTGATGTGATAAAGCAATTAAGACTTCCGTTTATACTTGCACATCGAGACTCTAGAACAGTTATTGAGGAAAGGGCATCAAACATCAACTTTTGTTGTTTTTCTATCGTAATATTGGCTGCCGTTTGAGTTACGAAAAAAGCAGGTGTGAAGAAAAAAAGTAATGGCAGATTTTTATTTTTATTAAACAAATATTATTATATCTTTCTAAAACTTTACTTTGAATTAGTGCAAAATATTAATTATTATTAACTTAAAATATTCTATATTATTCTATATTAACAAAATATTCTAGGTCAAAATATGAAAGATTTCTTGACGTCTGGTTCAAATGAACAAAAGATGGTTGAAGAAATAGAAAAAAAGAAAAACTGTGTTATTGAGATTCGAGCGCTTTCAATACCTGGTTCAGAGTTTGTATTTAATTAATTCTGGTTTTATTCATTTTGTGATTTTCTTTTAGATTTTTACATATTGTCATTTATGTATGGAGTAGTATTATTTATCTTCTGAAAAGTGAATATTTTCTTGCAAATCATAAGAATCTGTGGCCAGAATAGCTTTACTGTTTTGGTTAGTAATACAATCAGATATGAATTATTTTTAATTTTATTATTGAATCAATCCTAGTCAGAAAGAAAATCACAGGGGATAAATTCTCCCTCGTTGCAGAATTGTTTTGCTTTAAGCAGCTTAATTATGAACGAGTTAAAAATTTTCAGTGCATTATCTTTTTAACTTTCTCTTCCCTGTCACAATCGTAGAGAAATAATTTTAAATGTTAACAAATAATTTTAAAAAACTACACTGTAATTGATGACAGAAAGTTTTGAGGTTAAATTCTTTGAAACTATAGAAAACTTTAGAAAACTATCAAACTTTTAGAGTTAAATAGTTTATGACGATACTTTTATACTATTTAACAGTATAACTAATAGAAAATTCCAGAATGAAACAAATGAACAAATGTATGATATATATATAATGATTTGTGCTGATGTGCTGACACATGGAAAAACAAATGGTGTTGTTGTGCTCCTTCCTCTAATAGTGTTTGCAAATCTTAACATACCAGAGTGAATATTTTATTGATGTGTAAAATCTATAAATGGTCTCCTGCTATCTGATCACAGTCCCCACAGCAAATTTTTGTACAAGGGCCCATAAATATTTTTAACATTAATTTGAAATTTTGGGATTAAAATATTACCATAAAACCATTTTCGATAGTGATGACCTTTTTTTTAGTCATTACTCATATTTGGCCAGACTTTGACCAGAGTTTGACGCTACATAAGCTTTCAATTAGAAGTCTCATTATAACTAGCCTACTAGCCTGACTGATAACTCTCTCAAATTTTTTTATTTTTTGTCGGACACGGCCCCACCGACAAGCCCGGGTCCGCAGCATTGCTGTAGCTGTTACCACGGTAATTACGCTACTGGTCTCCCATTATAGAAGTCAGATATAGCTGTCCTTGAGGAAATTATAAATCTACCTTACAACAGTAATTATATAATAGTAAATAGCAATTTTCTTTACTGTAGGATATATGAGCAGCTATTACATATTATATCAGAGAGATTAAAAACTGTTGGCTGTTCAAAACCAACATATATCCTGCAGTAAAGAAAATTACTATTTACTAAACAGCTAAATGTTTTTAATCTCAGAGCTAATATGTACAAGCAATATTGAGGAAAATGATCAAGGCACAGGAGAATCAAAAAAACTTAATCGTACTTTATTGTTTTCAGTATGTTCAAGTAGAATGTTAAATATATTTATTGGATTTATTATGCTATATATTATGTTTCTAGATCGACATCCGTAATTTCATCAGAGACAAAGAATGCGAATTCTGAAAATTTATCAAAGTTAGATGGGGGATTAATTAATGCTGCTAATAATCTTGGGCAACATTCCAGGGGTGGCTCTGACATTATTCCAAAAGCAAAAATTACTGTTAAGAAAGGAAACCTTCCTAATTTTGAGGTGAGGTAACATTTTTACAATATTAACAATAATAGAAAAAATTTATGTTCAATCACATCCTTACAGTTAGTGAATTAAAGATATTTATCTTATTTATATAGAGCTTATATATGCAAACTGAATATCATTCAAATATTTTATCTATATGCAGTATGATATACATTTCAAAATGAAATTCAGAGTTCATTAATAGCCTATAAAATGTATATAACTTTGACTTAAATGCCATTTTCAATACACTTTACTTAAAGAGTATTGAAGATTTATCAAATTAAAACGTATATATATAGAACGTTAAAGATTTCAAATGTTGAAATTTAATGATTTACGATTGTGCTATGTAAGGCTACTGCAGAATTAAGTATGAGCTGAAATTTCTTAGTTGCATCTTTAATATCATTTATTTTTTTACTGTTTTATATATTTAGGAAGCCGATGTTCTGGTGAATATTATAGCAGGAAAGGGGAACAATCTTGCAAAACTTGGAGCCGTATCTAAAGCATTCCTCAAAGTTGGACATAATGAACTTCAACTGGTAATTGCTAATTAAATATTTGAGTATATTGCACGGTGCCTTGACATAAAACTAAAAGTTGAAAACCCACTATATATAATTTAATCTAGTCTCACTTGTTTTGTAAGTTTTATTAAATTTAAATTTCAGAAACTTATTTTTTGATTAAATTCAATTGTTGATTAAGAAGGTGATCAAATGATCAGTGTCTGTTAAAAATTTCTTGCTGTTTATATAGTTTTTTCTTGAAAAGTTAGAAGCTTATGTTTTTTGTCAATTAGTTCGCAATGCAGCAGTGCGAGTTGTGAAAAGCCTTTAGGTAATTTTGGAGATTGGCTTATTGGAAAAATTATTGTTAGATATCTTTAATAATGTTTATTATTCTGCAGGAATATAATAAAGCTGTGATGCCCCAATCATTTGAAAATGATGTAGTCGTTAAGTGTACGCCAGCGACAGGGAATCTGAAATCTAAGTTAATATTTCATGCCGCAATTGGAAAATTTAGAGATGAGTCAAGTATTAAGGTAATGATTAAGTTCTGCAATACAGCGAATTTGGATTGTATTTGCATTTTTGTCTTAATTTTTATACTTCTGCCTTTAGGTATCAAAGTAAATATTTTAATATTTGTACCTTTATTCCATGATATTTAGTATATGGTATTCTGTTTTGATGTATGCTACACCTGATATGCATTAAATATTATTGTATGTAATGTATTATTTAATCATGTATTATTATTAATAATATTAATATTATTTAACAATATGATTTAAACAATATGATTTAAACATTATTATTTAACAAAATTATCTAACAATATTATTATCTTAACCCTAACCAAAACTTTCAGGCAAACAATATAAATTAAATTGTGATTGTCAAATGATACAACTCTTTGAGCAGTTGTATTAATTACATGACTGTTTCAATTTCTAGTTCTTTTGTTAATGTTAGTGGCTCTACAAGTTGATCACGACTTGTTTGAATTTGGCTGTGAGTCTCAATATGTCTAGTATTGCTTTTCCAACCATTGGTTGTGGAAACTTGCATTATTATCCTGAGAAAGTTGCTGAATGCTTTTTTCGTTCAGCGCAAAATATCAAATCTAACATTAATGTAAGTCTGATGGTTTTGTTTGATGTATATCAAACTCTCATTTGAGATTATTTATTGTTTATGTTTCAAGCAAAATATTGATTTTTTAGCTGTTAATCAATTCATTAATGTCTTCAACACTGTTCACTGCATTAATATCATTAATATCATTTATTTTTTACTTCTTATGGCTTGTTATAAACTAATGGTGTTTATTTTATGTTTATATGTTGCTAAATATTTTATGATAACTTATCCATTAAGAACCAATTAAATAAATAATTTGGATTGCATATGATTGTGTTGTTTATATATGTGTAGATATTTATCATTGTCTATGAAGATGAATCTCTGTTTGATATATTCTCAGACCGTATAAATGACAACACTTCAAGTGGTATGCTATAATGTTTCATTGATACTAGATACAATTAGCTAAAGAAAATCAAACAACCAGCTGATATTTCATAACATAGTCCCTGGCAATATCTTATTGTTTTAAATCTTTATATACCCATTCAATTCTAATAATGACAAATATTCTGTGCATTTTTATAAATGTGAAAATTATTACCTCACTGTATTTTGCTATACAAGTAGTTTTCAAATACAAGTAGTAGTAGAAATGTGTTTTCTTTAATTTATAGCTGTACCTACTGATGTGAAACCAAGAAAATCTTTCTTTTACGTGCCTCAAGATTTATCAACAAGGGCAACAGTTTCTGCTGCTATTGTTAGTCCATCAAAACGTCAGCCGTTTGTGTTTCATATTAATAGCATGGATAGTGCAACTGTTGATAAAGTCAAAAACAAACTCTCAAATTATTTAAACAAGGAAATTTCTAAAAAAATCATTCCAGCAAAGAATCTTTCTGAAATGTCATGTGATTATGTTAATAAAATTCTATCACATTCCTCGGCTGATGTGGAAATTGAATTTGGTAAATATTTAATTGTAAGTTAGTACCTGCGGTATAAGTGTCTATTTAAATCATTAACTACAGCATGTTGCACTATAAATATCGTAGAAACAGTTTCTTGGTATAAAAATATGTTGTAGTTTATCAATTGTATATATTGTAATTTTGACACTGTATAAAATTATAATTTTAGAAAAAAATTACAGAGGATTTAGCCAGGACTTTATTGTAGTCATCGATTAATACTGTGGTTACATTTTATAAATCTGTTATTAATACTTAAATTTAATTTTGATGTTAACTTTAAAAAAAATTCTTAAACAATATTATATTAAACAGAAATTATAGTTGTAATATAATTTTTAGATATTGATCAAAAAAACTTAATTCTTAGTGGAAAGCCACAGTTCATTAAATCTGCAAAGAAGGAGATCATTGCTATACTAGATGAAGAAGAAAAAAATGCTGGTTTTGATCGAGTAAAAAACCGTGAAGGTGTAACTGCTTATTTAAACGCGATGGTACGTAGTGAAATACAGTTTCCAAATTACTGGACTCATTTTAAAGGCAACTATACTGGCCACGAATCTGGATTTCAGAAAACACAACTTAATAATAAATCTGCTCTTTATGTAGCTGTTAAAACTTTAGTACAAAGTACATGGGACACCAGCAAGGCAACATATGGGAAAGACGCAGCAGGCCTGACTCATACAGCAATTGAAATTCAAAAGATATTTGTCATTGAAAATCCACAGTTATTTTACAAGTACTCGGTGCATAAAAAGTCCTTGTACTATTTGGCAATAAGTAAAACGTTACCTGCCATCAAAGGACTGGATGGGGAAGAGGAAATTGCAACACGCAAACTAGGTAAAAATTGTGAGCTTTGCTTTTATTAAAAATTATGAAAATAAAATTATTTAAATAAATTCGCAGTGCCAGTGCTGGAAACTTTTGAGACAGTTTCTCTAGACACTTAATTATTAGTTGTTAAACTTTCTCGACAGAACTTTTATTTGCAATACTTGTATAAGTTTTTATTGTGTTAAAATATATTGCATTATTATCAAGATTAAATAAATATTGCATTATATCTATACTGTATATATTCAATCTTATTTCAGTCGACTTCATATATTCATTTATTCAAATTTTAGTTTTTTATTGTGTGATTATGGCTGTATCATAAGTATAATTATTTTTTGATTTTTGGGCCTTATTGCTTTTGTGCAGATTGCTTTCTCTATGGGTTTCTTAATGTATTTATCGTATTTCAGGTCTTTCAATTCTTGATCAGAATCTTATCTCAGAAATCAATGAGTATTATTTGTTACATGGCACTTCATGTGTGGACAATTTAATGCAGACTGGTGCTGATTCTAGATTTTCTGGTGATAAAGTTATGTTTGGGAGGGGTGCTTACTTTGCTGAAAGTTCAACAAAAGCAGATCAATATGCTGGTTAGTATTGTGATTTTATTGTTTTGTAGCTTTATTATTCAATTTCTATTTTAAATATGCCTTTATATTGTTGTGTAGTTGTCATTTAAATTTAGTTAGTTTAGTTTGTTTATAAACCAGTAAAAATGAAATGTTTTTAGATTCCAAAAGTGCACGAGCGGCTGAAGATGCTACAATGCGCATGTTTGTGTTTCGTGTTCCACTTGGTATACCGCACTTAGCGAGAAAACCTTGCAGTGCTTACAAGAAAGCACCGTGTGCAGATCCATCATGTGCAAAACATGATTGCACTAAAACTGCGGTGCATGGTGAATGTCATTCGGTGATTGGGACTCACAAGTGGGTTCAATACGGTCAACCGTCCGCCGGAACTCAGCCTTTACTCTTCAGAGAATTCATTATTTATCATCAAGATCAATCATATCCAGACTTTCTGGTTGAATATGTGAGAAAGTAGCAAATGTAGTTATGATTTTATAAAATGTAATGCTTGTGAAAAGTTGATATCCCACACAAATTGCTTCAATTGCGTTTTTATTCTGCTTTAATAATCCAGACAATATATTTTTGAGAGTCTCTTCATTGCAATGAATCTTGTTATAGCTATCAGTGTATTGAACAATGACCGGTTAGTTTCTATTTCACTATGTAATAAACCTATTTTGTCTCATATTATCTCAGTGTCTTTTGATTATTTTTGTTGTCTTTTGTATAAAAAATCATATGTATGATACGATCATTTCTGTCCAACTGACAGTACAATTCAATAGGATAAAATGTAGAAGTGAATATTTTAACAAATATTATTTTTAGATTTTGTCGCATTGAATTTTAGTTGGACAGAAATGATCAAAAAAGAAATATTGTTCAATTTTTTCACCACTACTGTATTTCTTGGCTTTATTCTTCATAATACATGTAATTAATCGACATAAAATAAAGTTTTGCTAACACAATTCAAAAGAAATGTTTTAGATAATCCTGCAACTTGTATTAAAGTGCCTTGCAAGAAATTTGGCTCGTCTAGTCATTAGTTCCAAAACTTATTGCTTTTACAGTAATTTTGTAAACTATATGCAAATATATCATGATCTCATTTTCTACTTTCTGTAAATTGACGAAGATAATATTTTACGAAAAGTACATTTTAAGAACAAGTCTTTATTTTTGTAATCTGTATTTGTGCTGGTAAAATTATTGTATACATAACTGTTTGCGTATTTTGCTATTATTCGTATGTTTGATATTGTAATATATTTGACTATGTTGACATATTTTCTGTGAGATTAGTATAACGTTCATTTAATTGGTGATGACATTGTAGTTTGTGATATTTCATTAGCATATTTCTGTAATGTTTCTATAGATAACGTTTGTGTGAATATTCCTAAATAGTAATCGAGTTAATGAAACAATAAGTTGGCTTATTATATGTGTGGGTTAAACGAGATTTTGTATTTACCGGTATTTGAAATTTCATGCAACTTTACAGTTCATGTTAATAAAATTGTAATTATGAGTAATCAAAACAGTGTACATATTAATTTATAGAGTAATTATAGAGTAAAAGATATTGCGCCTGAAAAATTGATAAATTATGAAATGTGACGAAGATTTCTAAATGTAGCTAAACAATTGATCTTATAAATAGTTTGCATTATTGATTCATTTGTTTGTATTACAACGTTTGAATTTTGAATAAACTAGTATATATATATGGTTGATAGCTTTCGTCGGTCATACAACGATGATAACTAGACGAAGAAGTAAACGAATATTAGTTGACTTATTGCATATTACAGCATACGCCAAACAATAACTAAAATGCCTCTAATCAGCTATTCATATAAGTCTCATTTGTAGTCTTATGCCATTAAACGCGTCATTGTCGAACGTAAAATGTAGACTTTATGATAGATCTTATATTTTCTATGAATATCATTATACAAAACTCAATATTTACATTTTAGCAATATCATAAATATCCGATGATTTCGCTTGCTTATAGACCTACTGGTTTGATTTTAGTACAACAATATAAGTTGATATAGGAGCTGTTTTAAACTTTCCTGCGTATAGCTTCTTCATTCACATTTACTTCTACAAGTTTTAAAGTCAATGTACTGTACAATCAGCAGAGATTAGATTATAGTTGCTCTTTATTTAGCTTTCTGGTCTGTCCTGTGTTTTTTTTAACATAAAAACTGCGTCTAAAGTTTTAAGTCAATGGCTTCTCGAACTACTTAATAGAAGTTTAAGGGGCAATATATGGAAATTGGATTCTTAATGCTCTAATTATTTTCCATCATTACTTTAGGGGATCTGCTTCTTCCAGTTTATATGTAATAACGTAATTTCATGGAATGTGGCAAAGAGGATAATCGTCATCATAACTTTGAAAGATCAGCGTGTTATACAATCGGAATGTTCTAAGGCTGTCCCAATTGAAACACTGCAAAATGAAACTGTAAAAAGCCAGTGTTTTAATTGGGATAACAAGTTGCCTATTCTGGAATCAGACGTAAAATTAATAAGCTTTTAATAAATAAGCATCTTCGTAAAATCTAGTTTTATTTAGATAAATTAAAGCAATTTTATTACATTTGTTTTCTTATAGGCATTCTCTATTTATATTATTTGAATATACCGGTACTTCATATTTTTCTTTTGAATTTTGTTATCGAGAAGTTTTTGGTTAATTAATGCCACTTTTTAGGTACAGTTGAATGAGTATATCGTTATACAAAATTCACGAGCAAAACAGACTGGTTAAAACTTACTTAGTGCATAAAACTTACTCTCTTCGTTCCCACAACAACTCATTCCATTACCCCCGGACGAATGTGAATTTTGTTGCTGTATTGGCATTTATTGCCTGCTAAAGTTTGCATTTAATGCCATTCATTCACTATAGTACGATCGAATTGGCACAATTTTTATGGCCTTCATATTTCGACGGCATTAGAAATCTTTCGGCGCAATTATCCCGACCGTCTATTTTGCATGCGTGAGAAAAGGAAAACTTCAACTGAAGTAACTTGGTGCTTACATTTTCAATTAAAGTTGCGGAGTTTTAGCGAAGGACCATGTTCTATTTCTACGAACAAAAATGTAGTCTTACGTTAATATCTATTTCTTATGATGATTTTAATTTTAAACAATGTAATGTCAAGATTAAGAGAAAAGCTATAATAACATTTCTAAATATATGTGAGATTTGAAACGATAATTGTTAAGAAGCAGTTAAATCGGCGTAACTTAGTCAATTTTTGAGTAAAAATGGATACATTGCATGCTACAGAAGCCAAAGTTGAATATTTCAATAACTCGATAATTAATGCTGTTGATAGCAACACAACATGGCTTTACAGATTCGAACCTCCTAAACCACTCGGCCATTGGAGTTCTCTGTTTCTTATTCCTGTGATATGTGCTGGGATCATCGGTAAGTTAGATTTAATGTTTATCATACATGATAATACGATAAATTGTCAATAATATTAATTACTAGGACCTATTATGTTACGGGCTTATATTCAAATAACATATATAGCATTTTTACAGGTATGAATCATATAATTGAGAATTTACTTCTTCATTTCATTTCAACTTTGGTCATTTATTGACTCTCAGTTATAATTTTGCTAACCGTATTATTTTATCTTTTAAATTATACATTCACTTTATGTGCCTGCAGGCATGCTATAAATTATTTAATTCAGGCGAAATTATTATTCTTTTGCCCGCGTACTGCGGTATAATGCTGATTTTGTTGATATTTCTATCATCAGGCCTATATCTCATTTTTGGTTAACAGTGATAAGTTTAAGATATCGAATTAAATTCTGTGAAATTCATTTTTTTGAACTCCCTTTTACTTAGCTCTTTGCTAGCCGCTATTTATTAAATTTTACTATAAATGTGTTTATGGCAGGAATTTAACATTTTATCACAGCTTATAATAATAAAAAAGTGCCTATTTTTATGTTACATATTATGCTTGAATTGCATTTTTACTGTTCGACCACTGTAACGGCATATATAAGCCTATAGCCGCTTAGGATATGAATGAATCAAACCATAGCTCGCTCGTATTACAATCTTTTACAATTTTAGATAATTTTTTTAACTACGTAATAAAGCACTAGCGTTTTTAGTAGTCTACTTTAAAATTTCTGGCTGATCGTTGTGATTTCAATTGCTTAAAAACTGCTCTTTAATCATTACTGATTGCGGATGATATAAGCAAAGATTTCCTTCTGACTTTTTTACCGCTGACTTCAATATACTGTGTGTCTCATCATAGCTCTCATCAATTTAGATGTGTTGCTTTCATCGCTATCTAAAAGCGCATGAGTTTTTTTCAACATTAGAATTCAAAGCTTCTTGCAGGATAGCCCAAGAAATTATTTTGAAATCGAACTTGAGGTTTAAGCATTGAATTCTCATGTGTTGTAAATAAATGATTCCTTTGAGACAGAGCGCGCGTCGAATGATGCAATAAAAACAGGAAATAGGTTACTGATATATATTTTTGAAATATCTTCAATTATTTATACAGTGTGCAAGCATTAGCAGTTGCGTACAAAAGTCACTGATTAAAGTTAAATTTATTTTAATCACCGGAATTTTTCAAAATATCACTTCATATATATTTAATTGAAGAGGGAAGCAGAGGTTTGTGTTAACTTGTCTCATTGTGGTCTCGAATTTGTGTTTTAAGTGAATGAGAAAAAATACGCCAGTTGCATCATCAAGCTGGGGGTTTGACGATAAGTTAATGACTGTGTGGACATTTGCTCATCCTTGAGATGATTTATCAACCCCACATTACAAGTAGTTTCAAGGAATGAATCCTTTAGCAGAAAATCAAACCGTATTGGGGTCCCCTTTCCACTCCACACATCATTTGGATCATAAACTGTCCAGAAGGCACGGACTTAAGAATCCAGTGAATAATAGAGGGCACTTTAATACACTATTGTCTCGCCTCTTCAAATTAACTCGAAAATTTCAATTTTGATCCATATTTTGTTTATAACGTTTACTTATTAATATCATGAGCATTGTATAAATGTCGACCGATAATGCTTACTCAGGAACATCTCATTGAAAATTCCATTGATCTTGTTGTTAATTTGGATCAAAGAAATCCAAACTCAGTTTGTAGTCGTCCGTTCAAATACAATTCAATCGACGTTTCAATTACTGAAATATCGATAAGTTCTACAGATATGGATTATCTCGATCACGAGTTTATTGTATTGCATACAAATTATTGTATACAGTAGAAATACACAGTAGAAAGACTTCTCGAATTTCTCAAGGCTTAAGTAATAACAATAGACTATTTACAAAAATATAATAATCATAATAAATTCATTTGACTTAAACACTTAAAGCTACAAAATTGTCCATTGTCATACAATTATGATTACACATGTAGGCCTAATTTGCCTTAGCCCTGTATAATAAGTATTAATAACATAAACCCTTGACTCGTTTTACAGTGATATGTTTTGTTCAACTTAATATTATTAATTTACTTTCTTGAAATTCGTTAGTAATTTTACTTAAAAAGATTTCCAAACAATAATAACTACATTTTCGCAAACACTAACACTGCCTACAATATAATAATTTAATGCCTAAAGCATCTATGGCAAACATTTTTATCATAAATTCGCAGCCAAACTATTTAGACATTTGTGAACATATCACTATGTTTCTTAAATGCAAATAATTTTTTAATCGCTGGCAGTTGCTGCCTAGCCGCTGATTGAAGTTCTAGAATTTAGACGATCGCAATCAGCGAGAGTTTTTCTAAACAACCAAAACGGAATTTAATCTTGTTGATTAACAATCCGACTGTCGTGTAGGAAAGTGTCTACACGTCTACGAGGTTTTTGAAGCCCTTGAAAGTAAAAAAAATTCTCCTTGAAATCGAGAAAAGAGAGAATAGTGATTAAAGTGATAAATTTTGGATGAAAATAGAAACAAGTTTTAAAACATTTTACTCAATAGATAACGTCTAGCTTTGATATACGTCTTTATACGTCTCTGATAAGATCTTATTGAGGAAAACGTCATTTCTGAGATTCATTAATTACTTTAATTGAATGAATCTTCACACGTCAAGGGACTTCGATAGTACAAACTGATTAGAAGAAGTAATATTTATTGAATGGCATTTTAACATAATTAGACGAAAATTTATAAATGTCCTGAAATAAAGTTGATTTATTTTCTGTTGAGTTTGGCAAAAGGTATTTCCGTCAGAGAAAATAATATTCAGCCTTTACATCAATTCTTGTTATAGGTTTACACAGATGTTTTGCATCACTGACGATGATTTTGATATCAATCCCGTATCATGATTGATGATTGATAGCATGATACGTTACCGAAGCAAGTGTATTTCTAACCTTCCTCTAACCGGACACTATGGGCATATGCTAGTACATACTGTAGATACAATTACTGTAGGTCTACAGACAATACATGTGCGGCAATTTCATACACATATTTGATCCATATAGGATCTACACAAGGAACATGCTGACTATGAAAAAGTAGTGCTTGGAAATCAAACTTCAAAATATGAAATGAATGTTTACGTCTCTGCATGTTTTCCACTTATATCCGTCATCATATCTCAAGTTGGCCTCTCAAACAATCGTGTCAAAATATATGCTTCCAAATCTGAAGCTTAAAAACTAGGATATGATGCTTAAGACGTACTGGATATGGATTTTTAAAGCCGAATCCAGTACGTCTAGAGTTTACAAATAGTTTTATAATATCGGATATAAAAATTGCGAATGTCAATTTTATAATATTTTTTTAAACAGTTATACGAACAGGTTTATGCGCAAACTTTTTTATATAAAACAATAACTTTTAAATAAATACAGATTGTTATAATAATTAAAACATAACATTTTATTTAGGTAAATCGTTAATAAGAATGGATTTCCAGTGGTTTTAACGTTTAATGAAAAATGAATACATAAAGAATAATTTACACACATTATTATACTAGTGGCACAATTTAAGCGTAAACGGTAAAAACTTATTGCTGCTAGCCGTTGATCAGGCACAATCGTTGATCAGATAGTCATTTGGATAGTTGATCAGATAGAAGCCGTTGATCAGATAGTCATTTGGATAGTTGATCAGATAGAAGCCGTTGATCAGATAGTCATTTGGATAGTTGATCAGA
>JAQIXG010001754.1:0-20337 GCA_034700105.1 Oconnorella tubifera | reverse complement strand
TGACTAAAGTCTAGTGCATTGCCAAGCCTTGTATTCAAAATACCTACGCCACAAAATATTTGTCATTAAAAAATAATAAAATTTAAAAAGCCTAAATACTTAAATGCTTTTTATGTGATAGTAAAGAAAGGTTGATTTATAAAAAATATATGTAAACATTTTCATATTTCTTAGGCAGTAGGGGGGGGCCATTTTCAAAATCTTGCAGGGGGGCCCACAATTTGAAGTTACGCCACTGATTTAAGTTAGCATTTAGTGCATAGTTTTTGCATCTAGACATCTCGCAAATATGCTTTACTAGTCAAGATTTCAAGTGATGTTTTAGATAGAGCCTGTTTACTATTATATTATGTTCATTTATAATATGACGAGAACTGCTAAATGTTAAATTGCATGAATCGGTTAAAAAAACTTTTTAATCGATTTGTTCACAATATTGAGCGACGTAATAATTGAAACCTAATTATGATTCTCTTAAAATTACTAAACTGAAGAATTAACAGAAAATACAAGCAATTACAGAAATATAATTAAATCATTCGATTAGTTTTAATTCAAATTACGAACTACTATATGTTATAAGCCCAGGACCAAAACTTCAAAATACATCGGCGCCTCAACTATTCACGAGAATTTATAGCTATCTTGCCATATAAGCTGTAGGCTCAATTTTCACCAAAAAGTTATGAATAGATGAGCACTATCAGTGCCGGTTTTAGGTATAGGCGATATAGGCGGCTGCCTAGAGCGGCATTATTTCATTATTTCAAGGGGCTGCAAATTCCAGCAAAATAAAATTTAAAAAAAATTATGAAAAATTTAAAAAAAATTTTTTGTTTTTTAAGTTATGAAAATTATTTGTTGTGCTTCGTGCTTCGTGCTACTAATATCACCTTTTATGATGCCACTCGTGCCCCATAATTTCATCAGTTTAGAAGAAACTGAATTTGAAGAAGTATAGAATAAAATAAGTGTACCCTTATGCACAAAACTGCTCAGAATGGCGGCGGGAAATTTAATTTTTTTAAGTCACGTGACACGAATGGATTAACACTCTAGCTTAACTTATTACATCAATATTTTGGTCACTTCCGTCCAAAGATGTCTGCGGTCTGACAGTCTGTTTTACTACGTCTGATGTAGGTATCACTATTTCTTTATTTGTTTAATATTAAACAAATAAAGAAATAGTGATACCTACTATAGTGATATTATCTGAAAACCAATATTCAGCAGACATTAATGAAACAGAACTGTGCGATGAGTTATTTGCTTTATCAAGAAGAATTACAGAAAAATCAAGCCCCAGAGTTATATTAGACTATCTATGTGGAATGGGCTTGGTTGCTCTTTTTCCAAATGTGTACGTGGCATGGCGAATTTTGTTTACACTCCCGATAACAGTTGCGAGTGCAGAGAGAAGCTTTTCGAAGCTCAAACTCATAAAAATATATCTTCGTTCTACCATGTCTCAGGATCGTTTGCTTGGTTTGGCTACAATATATACAGAGAGAACGATTGCAGTAGAGTTGGATATGATCGAAATAATTGAGGAGTTTGCTTCTGCAAAAGCTAGAAAAGCATATTTTTCTTGAAATCAACTGTTAAATACTTTTAGTGCTTTATAAACATGCCATTTCAAAAAAATTGTTTTTCATTACTTTATAAAGCAAAAAAAGGCTTCTTAAAATCAACTACGTATATTGAAAACTCTTAACTTTTGTAAAGTTGTCAAAATTAATAATTATTTTCTATAGTTAAGCTCATAGTTTTTAGTTTAAATGTTACAGATCGAGAATAGCACAATTTCTCTAAATAACACCCGAAACATGATAACTCTATGCAACAGTACATTGGTAGAATTTAAAACTCTTTTAGATGAAGTCTTGAAACAATCTTCTACCAAACCATATATGCCTGTTGCGCAGCTCACATTTGACATCTTCGTCACTCTCATGTTCACTTTCATTCCCATCGTGCTGGGATTCTATCAAACAGCCAAGAGAAAGTTTAACCTCACTATCGTCAACTCAAGCAAACACCCAGTAGTCTACGTGATGTTTTTTAAAGAAAATAAAAAAGAGCTCGTACACGCTTCGAAACAAAACACAGAAAATTCATCTCGAATCATAGGAATCAATCTTTCACAAGAATCAGCTAATGATCTGATGGCAGAGCAAGCCGTGAGAGTCGATAGCTTCGGAGTTTCTGAATCCCAAGCGATTCACATACGAGAATTTAAACTACCTTTTCGACGATTTATTTTCGGGGACGTTTTCTATATGATTTGCTTCTTGGTTTCGGATGAGATAGTGCAGAGATATCTCAGATATGATACAGAACCAAGTGATTATAAAACGTCTGTGCTTGTTGCTTTTAATTGCGGCCATCAAGCTTCCCATACTTTTCGATTTACAGATGAAGGTGTTGCGAAAGATGCAGTGTTTTCAGCCGAGTGGAGAACGGCTGATACTAGTTTGAAGACTGAAACGCACGCCTTGTTACAAAGTCAATTGAATCTTTATCGAAATATATTGGTTAAAGAAGCTGAGGCAAAGAGAAAAGCAAGAGAAGATCAAGAGAAAGAGATAAAAGAGCAGCAAGAGAAAAATGATAAAATATTATTGGAGGCCAATAAGGCTAATGCTGGAGGGATATAATGAAAGTTTGGATCTTAGTCTGCTGCTTAATTGATCTGCTTTACAAGCAATGTAGGTTTTAATACTAAAGCTAATTTTATACACGTGATATGTTTTTGTGATTATTTATACTGATAGTAACTGTAATAATGTTCGATGCTCATTGTAGCCAGTAGTCTTAGAGCTAATTACAACGATGCTATTATGAAACTGATTGTGCCTCAATGTTTATATACATTTTTTAGCTTTTAGCCTATTTATTAGCCTATTATTTAGCCTATTAGCATTTTTTAGCCTATTGTTATGCTTAGTAAATATATACTCCAATTTTACTGTAGACATTTTGATGCTTTAAATAACTCTATCATGTATTGTTTATTGTTATCTAATTTAATTTCATGTTGAAGATGAATATACATAACTTGATAAGAAAAAGTAATCACTGATCATAATTTAATGCTCCTAAGAAATCAACCTTAACTAAATTGACTAAAGCAATATAACTAAATAGAAATACGCTTCCGAGCTCTTGTCAAATGTAAAGTAAACTCTCGATTAGTTTCTTCCTCATCGCAACAACATTTACTTTCAACAAAATTATCTCTCTCGCACCACGCGCTTATCTCTTCAAAATTACCCAAAAGTTTACCCTTACTTGTCGCCCTGCACTCTACACTTCTATCATTACTAATCGCATAATCTCTTTCCAGTAAATCATCTTGCATTAGAAGCTGCATAGGAAGTAAATAAGTGACTTTGTTAACAGGAGAACGAGTCACTTTATACCGACGTTTGTTTTTCGTTGTTTTCGTGGAGAAAGTCACAAGTTGGTTTTTATAGGATGGGATACAACAGGCTGAGGCTCGTAGTCTGCGTAGAATGGATGAAGTTTTCGCGTCGCCTTGCGTAGTGGATTGTTGGATGCGGGGGGGCCGGGGCCAAAAACCGAACAAAGGGGGCCCATTTTTATAGAAAAAGTAAAAAATGAAACAGAAAATAAAGTTTTCTGTTTTGCTTTTGCATAAGTCTAGTGTATTTCAAAGCCTTGTATTAAAAATACCCACGCCACAAAATCTTTGTCTTTAAAAAATAATAATATTTAAAAAACTTAAATACTTAAATGCTTGTTATGTAATGGTCAAAAAAATTGATCAGTAAAAAATAGATATAAACATTTTTTTCTTAGGCAGTAGGGGGGCCCATTTTCAAAATTATGCCGGGGGCCCACAATTTGAAGTTACGCCACTGCCTAGGGTTAGGAAAATAAAAATTAGTTAGGCCTATAATTGCTGTGCACAGTGAGTAGGCAGTAAAGTAGCCGTGCGTAATTAGATACGAGGGTAAGTTTTTGATGCGCACAGCTAGATAATTAAGATTTTTTGGGGGGGAGAGGGGAAGACCAAGTGTAGAGTGGTCACGCTCGATTTTTTGATGTTGATTGTACTTAACACTGGCCGTAGGCTTAGCATACTCTATATAACCCCTTCTGTTCAAATTGTTTAGTTTTGCTTAAAAATGTTCGATGAACTTTTTTTAGTATGTTACATTTTTATAAATATATTTTTGAGGGGGGGGGGAGATCAATATTTAAAAAATTAGGACCCCCCGCCGTGTTAGTAATTTGTACGATAGGTCCTGGAGAAATGTTTTCAATAAAAAATAAACAGATATATGTAATCTTAATTTAGAAATATGTAAGCTTAATTTTGATTGGTCAGTTTTGAGGACTCTTTACTTTTAACCAATCACAGAGCGTGTATTATAATTGTAATTTCTCCTTATCGAAATCTCGACATTGTTAAATCCAGTATAGGATTTCCCCACGTTAAATTTCTAACATGGCAAAACAAAAAACTGGTAATTTATTTTATTGTTTAATTAATTATTTAATTAATTTATTATTTAATCGAATAAATTAATAAATTATTTTATTTATTTGTTAGGCAGCAAGACGAGTAAGAGAATACCTTGCGCTAAAAAGTATAAGATTGAGAAAAAGGTAGGCGCATGTATTTTATGGGCGATATTGGAGGATTTTACTGTATAAACGTGTTAAAATAATTACTAAATTATCTTTATTATTTAATTAATTAATTTATTATTAAGTATAATTAGGTTTAATTTAATTTTCATATTTAATTTTAACGATCACACGTTCAGATATAAACGTAAGATTGAAAGTAATTAAAGTGGTGTCATTTAGTTTTGATTTTTAAGGGTCGCAGGTTCGAATCGTGGAAAGAAATTATATAAATTATTTTCTAGGTGAGACAGCACAAGAAAAAACTGAAGAAATTAAATTTGAAATCTTCCACAAAGAAAAGTTAGTCTTTTTGTCCATCTGTCAGCCTCTCAGTTTGTCTGCTGTTTGTGTCTGTCTATGTCTGTCTGTCTCTCGCTGTTTCTCTTTTTGTCTTTTTCTTTCTCTCTTTTTCTCTCTCACATCAAGTGAAATTGAATCATTTTTTATAAAATTGTTTCCCTTTAGGTAAAAAGGATCCCGGTGTTCCTAATTCTTGTCCTTTTAAAGAGGAAATCCTTCGGGAGGCGGAGCTTAGAAAACAGCGGGTTTGCTTTAAATTTCTTACATTTACCTCTTTGAGAACTAAAATAGATCGAAGCGTGCCCTCCCTCGTCATTCCCTTAGGATAATTACTGTGGTGCTTTAAAAGTCAAGCGTTCACTCGTCACTTGGTTTCAACATTGTGTTCACTCATCACTTGGTTTCAGCGTTGCCAGTTCCTAACACATCGCTAATAGTTTTTGAGCTGATGTGACTTTAAGCAATTTTTTAAGTCATTAAAAGTTGAGAAATATTTTATGAATATTATTCATTTCAAGGAACAACATTGCAGACTTTGAGGGTTGCAAGCGATAAAGTGAAAGAAATTGTATAGTTTGCATTTTTCGTCATTAAATAGTGCTGATGTGACGTTGATTAATAAATAACTTTTAATTCGCAGACGGAAGCTGAAAGAGTGAAGAGGACTGAACAGAGGAAAAAAGAGAGAAGCAAACTAGTTGATAAGAAGAGGAATTTAGAGAGTCTTGCTAAAGATGCAGCAAAGAGAGGTGAAGAGTTTGAGAGGAAGGTGTGTTGTGACTCTTTATTTATAAAATATATTTAACTTTTTAATTTTCTTCCCTTCTCCCCCCCCACACACCTATCCAGACTCTCCTCAACTGAATCCGGATTCCCTCTAACCCATCTAATTAACTCTTAACTTAACCCGAACTCTAACCGTAATTTGAACCCTAATCCTTAAAATTAACTTTAAACCGAGTTGTTTTAATTGATAAAAACGTAACCTAGATCGAATGCAGTGACATTTATTTGACCTAGATTCATTGCGTTGACTTATTTCTCTGCGTTCCTATAGGCCGAGTTTGTTACCGATATGACTAAGGATTACACGGGGGGAAGGAAGACTGTCGAAGGGTCCCTTAAGGCCTACTACAGGGAGGTGAAAAAGGTAGATTTAAAAAAAAATTATTTTAAGGAGTTAAATGAAATTTTTCCATTTAATTATCAATTGCTTAGTTCAATGCGCAATGTATTGATGTAGATTTTATTTCATATTATATTGATGTTATTATGATTTTTTTGTGTGATACTGGTATTTGCTTTACTGGTGTTATTGTTTTAAATTATAGCGTTAATATCACGATGTTATAATATATCTTTACGTTATTTTAGTGTTATCATTGCGTTATTACGGTGTTTTTGGATGTTAAGGTGATAGAGGCAGCAGACGTGGTGGTGGAGGTGTTGGACGCCAGGGATCCCCTGGGTAGTAGGTGCCCCCAGGTGGAGCAGGCCATTCTGGAGTCTGGACCTAATAAAAAAATCATTTTACTGCTCAATAAAATTGGTAGGTTATTTATTTAACGTGTGTTTATGTTTAATTTATATTTAACGTCTGCGTTACTAAAGGGTGCAGTAAGTTTAGTCTAATGTCCGGATTACAGTATTATATGAACGATGTCTCAGACGTAGCTGTCAATTTAGTCGTCTTACTAAAGGGCGCAGCGAGTTTAACGTCTGTATTAATAAATCGATGAATAAAATTACAGATAATTTAGAGTGGATTTCGCATAATTGAATGATTTTTATTTGTATTTATTATTTATTTATTTATTTTGTTTTTATTTTAGATTTAGTTCCAAAAGAAAACGTAGAAGCTTGGTTGAAATATCTAAGAAATGAATTTCCCACGGTGGCGTTTAAAGCATCAACACAAACGCAAGCTAATAGACTGGTAGGCGGTTAATTTATTTAATATTGCGAGTAATAGTTTAATTTATTACATGTATTATTTGTAATTTATTTAATTTATTACGTGTAATAGTGTATTTATATACCATTTGTTATATTGTTAAAAATGACAGGTTGAAAAGTATTAGTACTAAAGTTGTAGAGCATCGGATTCGAACAAAATAATTTAGTTTCGGTTTTGATTGAATACTCATTAGCTAGCTGCACCCTTTAGTAAGACTTTTAAATTGACAGCTATGTCTGAGACATCATATAATACAATAATCCAGACATTAAACTTAACGCGCTGCACCCTTTAGTAAGACTTTTAAATTGACAGCCAGGTCTGAGACATCGTTCATATAATACGGTAATCCAGACATTAAACATGCTGCATCCTTTAGTAAGATGCTTAAATTGACAGCTACGTGTTAGACATCATATAATACAGTTATCCGGACATTAAATTTAACTTGCTGCACCCTTTAGTAAAACGCTTAAATTGACAATTGAAATGAATGCGTTACAGGGTCACAGTAAAGTCCCATTAACACTCGCGAGTGAGGATTTACGTAGATCTAGTTGTTGTCTGGGCGCAGATCTGCTGATGACTCTACTAGGCAACTATTGTAGAAGTCACGACATCAGAACCGCTATCACGATAGGCATTGTTGGTCAGTTGTAATTTAGTTTAATATCGGGATTAGTATATTATACGAACGATATCTCAGATGTAGCTGTCAATTTAAGCGTCTTACTAAAGGGTGTAGCGAGTTATTGAAATAATGCATTGGCAAAAAAATTGTCATTTAAGATAGAATATATTACTATATTTATCAAATTTTAAGAATTTTCTCAATTGCCACATTGGTCAAAAGTTGCCATTTTATTTTTTTGATGTATTATATGAAAAAAAAAAAATTTGATCAATGATTTTTTTCGTATTGTTTTTGTTGTTGTAATTATACAATTTCTTGGTATATTTTGTATTTCCCAGGTTTCCCGAATACGGGAAAAAGCAGTGTGATAAACAGTTTGAAACGTTCGAAGGCGTGTAATGTCGGTGCTACGCCTGGTGTTACAAAGTAAAAACATTTTATTTTTATATTAAATCTGCTTACAATTCTCTAATAATCATTCGTCTACAGACATTTGGTCTATAGACAAGGTCCGTTAGAGAAGTGGTTAAAGCGCTGGATTCAAAATCGACAGTCTTGAATCCCGGATAGCTCGTTATTTCTATAACTCGCTGCACCCTTTAGTAAGACGCTTAAATTAACAGCTACGTCTGAGATATAATACGGTAATCCAGACGTTAAACTTAACTTTGACCTAAAGTTATTTAAATATTTTGAAAACTAGTTTATTTCATTAAACAATTTCATTATACTTCTTTTTATGGTGGGAAACTAGTTTATATTGAAATAGCCTATATACTATTTAAAAACTTTGGATTTGGGTTTATTGTTTTTTTCTAGGTCCATGCAGATAGTGCAGCTAGATAAACAGTGAACGCATAAAACTTTTCTTATCTAAGTAAACTTTAGATAGATATTTGTTCTTTATAGGTCCATGCAGATAGTGCAGCTTGATAAACACATAAAACTTTTAGACAGCCCAGGCGTAGTCATGGCTTCTAATAAAACTGACGCGTCTATTGTGTTGCGAAATTCAGTCAGGGTAAGAAATTTTGTGTGTACTTCTAGACATTTGCGTAGTCATTGTTTTGGGTTAGAATTAGGGTGAATGTCAGTAGGTTTTGAAACTGTAATTTTTTATTTTTTTAAGATCTTTTTCATTTTCTAATTAGAATATTTTAAATTTTAGTCTATTTTTCAGCAATAAGATTAAAAATCAGTTTCTGTAATGTATTTTACTCGTCCTAATATTTCAGCTGGAAAGTTTAGAAGATCCCGTGCCCGCAGTGGCTGTAGTTTTGTCGCGTTGCAGCAAACAACAGGTAAGACGAGCGGAATTGTACAATTTAAATTTATATATATTTTTTTATAGTGTCATTACTGGTTTTCTGCTCACACTGTTTGCAAAATATCTTTTTGTGCTGATGTGACATTAACAAAAAAATAAATTACTCATTGGAACTGAAACTCGAGACCTATTTAAATTTGATTTTAATTAATTTTTTAACAATTTGAATGTTAATTTCGTTTTGTTATAAATTTGAATCAATTTTAAGATTATTCCTTTCAGTTAATGCTTCATTATTCGATTCCTGATTTTTCTAACGTCGGAGACTTTTTATCGTTACTGGCGAAACGTTTTGGAAAATTGAAAAAACACGGACTGCCTGATGTTAATAAAGCGGCAAAGTTACTGCTTCAAGATTGGAACACGTAATATTTTTATATATTTGAATATACTTAAGTATATTATTGTGTTGTACTAAGTATAGTATATATATATGTATTAAAGTTATGCTGTAAGTTTTGGATTAGAGCATTATAAGATATCTTAAAGGTGCAGCAAGTATAACGTCTGGATTAACATATTATAGATGTCTTACTAAAGGGTGCAGTAAGTTACGTTTAATGTCTGGATTATCGTATTATAAGAATGAACTATGTCTCAGATGTAGCTGTCAATTTAAGCGTTTTACTAAAGGGTGCAACAAGTTAGTGAGCATTATTTTGACTTCATCTCATGTTTGTTGTGTTTATCGATACGACACATTTGTGCTGATGTGACGTTAAGAAATTAAATTTATATGGCACATGTGTAGCGGACGCATTTGTGCTGATGTGACATTAAAAAATATTTTGTAGGGGCAAGATAACATACTACACTCAGCCCCCTGAAGCCTACACGATGTCGACCCATGTCAGCGCTGAAATAGTGTCATCTATGAGTGCCGCTTTTGACATCAACGCTTTAATAGCACAGGAAAATGATACTTTACAAGGTAGAATAATAATTGTGTTGTTTTTATAATTGATACTTTACAAGGTAGGATAATTATTGTGTCTTACCTAATAAAGCGTCTTACTAAAGGGTGCAGCAAGTTACGTTTAACGTCTAGTTTATAGTATTATGTGAACAGTGTCTCAGACGTAGCTGTCAATTTAAGCGTCTTACTAAAGGGTGCAGCAAGTTAGCTATACAGTTAGCATTCACTGAAATTGAACCCGGGTCTGTTGTGTTCAAGTCCAGCGCTCTACCGCTTCATCAGTGAACTTCAGAAGAATACAAATTAACATTTTTATTTATTTTTCAATTCATTTTTTATACGCATTTTCTTAGGGCTTAAAAAAACGTCGACCGGTGATATGGTGGTACCTTCTGATGGTTTTACGAGCGGATTAATGGATTCAGTGGATGAAGCGATCGAAGTGGATGATGGAATCGATTCCGGTGATGAAAACTGTGATGAAGAAAAAATGGATGATGATGACGATGATAATGTGGGATCATGACTTCATTTTAAAAAAATTTAACTGATATGTTTTAATGTAAATTTTTATGGTCATTGATATTTTTGGCAAGATTTAAAATTTTCAAGTTGATTTTCTTATCTGAAAATTATGAATTTATATACTTTTTACTATAAAAATTAATACGGGGGGGGAGAGGGGGGGGGTGATAAGTGGGGAGCCATTTGTATTGCCCGTCGATATCAAATTCATTCGCTGTAAGACTGCAAAGTAATTTTATTTAGATAATTATATATTGATTTAAAGTTTTAAGTTTAATAATAGTTAATCATTCATTTAAACTTGATATGTTAATTAATTTAAAATTTATTTGATTACGATATTAATTTATAATTAATATTTACGATGTATTCATACATTTTTAAGTCAAAAGTCGTGGTTGCATTTGCTAAGTCGTTAACTGGCGCGCCAGTGAGCGCTAGCAGAATAAAGACGGGGACAAGGAGAGATGCAAAGAGAGAGACAAAGAGAAATGACACCAAAGCGACGGTTACAGCAACACTGGCTGGTAACGCGCAGCAGAATAGAGAACGAAAGAATGAATTTAAGAAGATGAAGAAACAGCGCAAGAAATCCGGTCAATTTAATTATTAAATAATAAAGTTTAATTTCTTAATTATTTATGTTAATTAATAATTAATTTAATTATTAATGTTATTTATTTTGTGTTAATTAATAGAATAAATGGTTAATGCTCGTTAGAGAAGTGGTTAGAGCGCTGGACTTGAACGCAACAGGTCCGGGTTTGAATCCCGGATAGATTTATTACTCCTATAGGCTATGCACAAAATGAAGCTCTTTAGAGAAGTGGTTTATGCGTTTGACTCCGATCAAGGTTTGAATCCTAATCAGAAACGAATCCTGATCCCAACCTTAACCTTAAGAATTCTAAATAGGGGACCATTTTAACAGTTCGGTGATCGCAAATCTGCAACTTTGCATTAAATTAGAAAAAAATGAAATGGTAACGTTGTTGCGTTTTGTTTCAGACGCGCTTGCTGTGAAATTGTCGACAGCTTTAAATGACGGACTTTCAAGTCTCGGATCAATTAAAGAACAGAATAAAGGAGAAGATTATAACTTTGCGACTGATTTTAGTCTTTAAATTGAAATTGAATTTTGTTGCAAGCGATTTGATTTAAAATGAAATGTTTTATGGATTAGTTTTTAAGTTGGATGAAGTTACGGGATGGAAAGAATGATGAGAAGAAAGGTGATGGATGGAAACTGTGATTAAAGAAGGGATGAAGTATAAAGTTGTAATCGAAATTAATTGAAATGTCGCGAGTAAATTTCTGACTTGTCTTTCTTTCTCAGTTGTATATTTTTAACATTGAAACGAAAAGTTAATTCAATAAAACAATGAAATCAGATTTGCAGCAGAAATATTAGAAAAAGTGAACAAATATTAGATAAAAGTGTCTTAAATGGCATATAAAAGTAACATTTTATAATAACAAAAATGTCTCAAAATTGTTTAGGTTTTCTATGGCTCATTTTTCAACCAATTTGAGTTTTCCACTTTTGAACCGATGCAGGAAGAAACTGACTTGACCAGTTTAAAAATTGTCCAGGAAATATTAGGTACCTTATATTCTAACTGACCCCCCCCCCTCTGTGCAATTCAGAATTTTTTATGGAATGTGGCTTTATTTTTGATCACCATGGCCTTAAACAAAATAAAACCACCCACCGTTGAGGTAAAACTTTTAATTTAACATTGAAAGTATTGAGCGATAATGCAAGAAATTGCCATTAAGACGACCTGAACTTGGGGCGGTTTTAATAACAGGACAAATTTATTTACTTCTACTCCTAAAAGTAAATAAAGTAACTTTAATAATTAATAATTAGTAATTAATAATTAATAATTAGTAATTAGTAATTAATAATTAGTAATTTATAATTAATATTAGAATAATAAAGTAGACGTTATATTCGGTGGTTTATGTGATTGAAAATACGGTAAATAATATATTGTTATTTTAATATGGGTATTTTTCCGTTGGGGTCCCGGTTATTAATTGGATAATATTTTAGGATTAGGGTTAGGATTAAGGGTTCATATAATTAGGGTAGGGACATTGGGATTAGAATTGATTGGGGTTATTTAGAATGATTTTGGATGAAGATTCAACGACTGATTTATGATTAGATTTAGGCCTACTCAATCAATGACCCGTTGAATGATTCATTGATTGATTGACTCATTTTCCATTGATTCTCTAATCGATTGACTCACTAATCTATTGATTGACTAATCGATTGATTCACTGATCGATTGACTCAGTGATCGATTGATTCACTAATCGATTGACTCGCTGATCGATTGATTCACTGATCGATTGACTCACTGATCGATTGATTCACTAATCGATTGATTCACTGATCGATTGATTGAATAATCGATTGACTCACTAATCGATTGTCTCACTAATCAATTGACTCAGTGATCAATTGATTGACTAATCGATTGATTCACTGATCGATTGACTTACTGATCGATTGATTCAATAATCGATTAAATCACTAATCTATTGATCGACTAATCGATTGATTCACTGATCGATTGACTAACTAATCGATTGACTTACTAATCTATTGACTCAGTGAATAATTGACTCATTGAATAATTGGCTCACTGAATGATGGACTGATTGAATGATTGACTCGCTGAATGATTGACTCATTCAATGATTGACTCACTGAATGATTGACTTACTGAATGATTGGCTCATTGAATAATTAATTCGTTGAATGATTGACACATTGAATGATTGACTTACTAAACGAAGCGATTCATTTATTTAGTTCTTGAGTCATTCATTATTTAACTCATTCACTGACTTATTCAATCAATATACTTTTGACTGTTAATTGATTTATTGATTGATTGCTTCTAGTTTTATTCAGTGATCAATTCATATAAAAATTAAATGCGACACTTTTTTTACTGATCAAAAATGAAGCCGGGGGGGGGGGAGTATGAAATTTGACAAAAATGAAATTTTTAATTTTACCTCATGTTTTATATAATTTTATTTATTATAATCTCATCAATATTAAAACTAAAGTCGTAGAGTCATATGATTAGTAGTTTAAAGCCTGCATCAAAGTTCAAAAGACATAACAATAATAATGACTGATGTATTGATTAGTTTTAAAATACCAGAGCAAGCAATTGCGGTCAATTAATGTAGGGGGCTTTATTTTTTTGTAAAAGATGGGGAGGTGGGAGTGGTGTCCGCGATGATTCGCAAATATACAAAATTAGAATTATTCTAAAATAATTAGGCAATTCTTTCTGACAGCAAAAATTCTGGGGAGGTGACAGGATCCATCCCCCCCAGCGTTAACGGTCTTATTTTTATAATATTTGAACTGAGACCGATTGGAATTAATTAGCATTAATTCGATTTAAGTTCGAAATTAATTGAATTGAAATTAGAGCTGAGGTTCTGATGCATTGAACATTTTGCTATTTGCGTGTAATCGGTACATTTTATTAAAAACTTATAATCAATACTCAACGTGAGATTGAGAAATTAATTCGAATCTGAATTGCTATACGTACGTTATATTATTTTTAAATTAAAAAATAGCGGGGAGTCATATTTACGCGAAATTGTTTGGGGGGTTTAATTTTGCGGATAAATTCAATTTCGATTTTTTATATTAATAAAAAGGATATGAGTGAAGTTGGGAGCTTTTTAGGGGGGAGAATGATTCATCTCAGTTCTGTATATAATAGATTATCATAGATATATATTTTAAAATATCATAGATATGTATTTTTATATAGCATAGATATATATTTTTATATACATTATTATGTATATATATTTTCTTGTATATTATTGCAGTAATATTGTGTAGTGTTACGAACTCTGTCTGGATTAGGATAACATTCCTGGGTTAAATACAGACACAGTTGAGGTTTTATATATTTAAAATGAAAGTAAAACGCAAACTTTTTCCATACCAATCTATCTTTATAGGTTTGTGCGCGTAATTTTTTTTTTTTTTCGTTTTGTTAGGATAAGATAATTAAAATGAATATTTGAACATGTGAATGTAATATTATTAAAACAAACAAACATACAATACAAACAAGCATATAATTTAGCAAACGAGCAAACTCTAACATACGTACAAGTCAGCAAATGAACAAACATGCAAATAAGCATACAAGACAGTAAACGGACAAATAAGCAGACAAACAAACAAGCATACATGTCATCAAGTGAATAAACATAAAAACAAACATACAAGCCAGCAATCAAACAGACATACTAGCATACATACAAGTCAGCAAACGAACGAACATACAAAAAACAGGCGCAGCAGACAAACAGACATACAAATAAGCGTACAAGAGAGCAAACAAATAACATATTTTTTTATTTCTTCATCCATCCATCCCACAGACGCCGATGTATCAGATTACCTTCACGCTATCCGTCTCTGCACCCTCTCCGCCCCCTCCCCATCCTACTCCCTCCAATCCCTTACCCCCCTCTGGATTACCCCGCAAAACCCCAACCCCTTCCTACCCTGCCTGTCCGTTCGTACCGGCCTTGACCTCTATCTTAAGGTCAGGGCCTTTCCCCTGGGATCGGAGGTTATTATGTCGGCGGTTAATATACCGGCTGTGTCGCAAATTTTGCGGGAGCATGGGTTAAAGGTTGTGCCGCTGGATATCGATATCGATACGATGGCGCCGAAGTTGAGTTTGGTTGAGAAATTGGTGTCAAATAATACTCGCGCCCTATTGGTCGCGTGTATTTATGGGCGATGGTTCTCATTGGACGCGTATATAGAGGTGCTGTGTGAGGATTTAGTTTTGTTATAATGATAAGGACTTTTTATTTAGAAAATAAAAACGCGGTAATTATTATTATAAGTAAGTTTTGTAGATCCAGGTTTGAATCCCGGTTTGCTCACTATTTTTTCTAACTCGCTGCACCCTTTAGTAAGACGCTTAAATTGACAGTTACGTCTGGGACATTATATAATACGGTAATCCAGATGTTAAACTGAACTTTCTGCACCCTTTAGTAAGAAGCTTAAATTAACAGCTACGTCTTCAACATCTTTTGTATAATACTTTTATCCAGACGCTAAACATAACTTGTTGCACCCTTTAATGAAACCTTATTCCTAACCCTAAACTTTCAGATAGCAGCAGAAACATAGCTTGTTTGTTATGCAAACAAGAACGATTCAAATATAACTTGTTGCACCCTTTAGTAATAACCGTAATTCTAACCCTAACTTTCAGATAGCTGAACGATTCAACTTGGATCTGATAGAGGATTGTGCCGAAGGTTTCGCTGATCTAACTTACATAGGACATCCGAAAGCCGATATTTCACTTTTTAGTTTCGGGCCGATTAAATATTACACGGCATTCGGGGGGGCAGTGGCTAAAATTAGGGACAGGGGGGTGTACGAGGAGATGAATAGGGTCTACGGGGGGTACCCGGTGCAACCCACAAGCGTTTATTTGTCAAAGGTAAGAGAGAGGGAGGTTGACCACCAGAATTTTTTAGATTTATGTGATTTGCGTTGTTGTTTTTGATTGGTTTTTGATTTTAAATTAATTAGTTGATTGATTGAATGAATGAATGATTGATTTATTTATTGATTGGTTGATTGATTGATTAGGTAATTTATTGATTGATTTATTAATTGATTGATCTGTTAAAAAGCATTAAAGTTCAATTATTAAATCCATCAATCAATCAAGCAATAACTCAATCACTCACTCACTCGCTTAATCACTCAATCACTCACTTGCTTAATCACTCGATCACTCACTCACTTGCTTAATCACTCAATCACTCACTCAATCCCTCGCTCTCTCAACCAGGTACTAAAGTACTACCTAGTTTTCCTCGCCGTCAATTGCCCCCGACTGATGCGTCCCGGTATTCTTCTCTGTGACTTTTTGTCCGTTGACTACAAAAAACACGCGGTGGCAATGCTGCGCGGCTTTCCCGCGAATCAAATGATGACGGCCCTCAGGCTCCGCCCCTCACCAGCCCTCCTAGCCATGATGACTTACAGGCTGGGGCGGAGCCTAAATGGCTACTGTACTAGAGAGACTAACTCTAGGGCTGAGTATGTAATGGGCAGGCTGCCTGTGGGGGTGGGGCGAGTGGGGGAGGGGGCGGAGATTAGGAATCACTGGCTTTTTCCTATTATAGTGGTGCGTAGTTTTTTTACTTAATGTCACATCAGCACAAATTTTTGTTATGTTTTTGAGTTTTTTTTCTGAATTATTTTTTATTATTATTTTATGTAATTAATTTTATTATAATTTTAACTTGTAATGGTTTGTTAGAGAAGTGGTTCGAGCGCTGGACTCGGACGCAACGGGTCCAGGTTTGAATCTTGCGCAGCGCAGTATTTCTAACTTGCGTGAAAATAGCGGAGAAGATTTGTAATGGTAGTGAAATGCATCTATTTCCGTAGGATTAGTCATGCAGGCATCTAAAATGTTAGTTTAATTTTTATATTTCTTTAATGTAATTTTTTTTCTTTAAAGCGGGACCCCTGCCAGGCCATGCAGGCCCTAGCCTCTGTGGGTATAGACGCTTACCGGGGGGCAACTCAATTAGACGTCGTTGAACCCGAACTAAACCCGCTACCCACCAACCCATCCTCCTCCTACTCTCGCTCAATTAATTCACGGGGGGGGTTCGCAACTCCCGAATTTTCCCTTCCCCTGCAGGGAGTTTTATCTTCGGACATTATGGCTTCAACTTGCTCGCAGAAAATTGACCTTTCGGAAACTTTCGTCAATTCGGACGAAAAGATGTCAAATTCGGAAAATTCTGTAAATTTAGATTCGGAAAATAAATTACGGGGGGGTAAAATTAGGGGGGATAACGGGTCGAATTTGCGCGTGGTGTTTTCATCCGGGTCGCAATCTCCTGCGGCTGTGGCCGAAATGTCGGGGTACCGATTATTAGATTCTAATTCGCCGCAAAATCTATTTATAGATAAATCTAAATTGGTGAATGCGAGAAAATCGTCGGAAATTTCACCCACGGATAAAAACCCCGAATTAAAACATTCCAAATCGAAATTTCCTGACAAAAAGGCCGAGGGAAATTTACCGACGGGGCCATTTTACCCGCACGAAGCTCGTTACCTAATTGACCACGTCATTTATTTGCCGGTGAATAGAAATGTTCCTTTTTCAGATTTGAAACTCATGTGCGATGCAATTGGGGTGGCTTTAGGGGGGGAGGGGAAAGAGGGGGAGGGGATGGTGGGAGGGGAGGGAGGAGGAAGTATAGAGGGGGCGCCGAAAATGTTGATACGATCTAAGTTGTAAGGGAGTAAAATTCGATTTTTTTTTAAGCATTTTTTTACATTTTGTTTAATAGATGGATTTACTTGAAAATTAAATATTATTATTATTATATTGTATGATAATAGTAATAGGATTAATTTAGTCTAATATTAATTTAGATTTAATAAATAAATTAGATAAATTATAATTGTAATAAATAAGTTCGATTTTTTACTGCTATAAATTGATTGGTAAATAATTACAATAAAATACAATTAAATTGTGAATTAAAATTAATGGTTACAAAATTAACGTAAAAATTGATTGCGTGCGTATTGAATTTATTACTTGATTGATTGATTAATTGACTGATTAATTGCTTGATTAATTAATTTACCAAGTGATGGATTACTCGATTAATTAATCAATCAATATGTTGATTAATTGATTCAAGCTTTCATTCATCACTTGATTTTACAAAAGCATATATATTTTATGCTTATATATAAAAAATCTATGAATTATATATAGATTTGTGCTGATGTGACATTAAGCTACTATGAATCGAAATCTCTAATCATAATTAATCAGTGTTTGCGTTTTAACGCGTTAGTGCCTTTTTGTTTTTTTTATGTATTAAATAATTTATGTATTTACATCCTAATAATTAAATTATATATATGTAATTAAAAAGTATACAGGGTGCGCCAAAAAAAATAAACCCCTAGCGACTTTGCGATAACTAAACCAAAAATGAATATTTTTTCTCAAAATTTTGTCAGTTTGTAGAGGAGCAAACTTGACATCTAACTACCAAATTTCACATTGATATCTCAATTCGTTCAAAAGTTATGAACTTTCTACGAAAAAACTTCAAATTTCAATTTAACCAAGTTCCGTATTAGAGCAGTCTCGTAATTTTGTGATTTTTTGTCAAATAATTTGCTCTTTTTTTTTGGTAAAACTTGTCATTTTATGAGCAGAGTATCTGTCGATCAAGTTGATAACAAAAATAGCCCCTCTCTGTTCTTATCTGAGCCTAGAATCTCTTCTTGTTGACGATACGGATGTCTTCATGAAGTTTTGCATCAAATCAGTGCAAATCTGTTGCTCATCAGTTTTCATTCTATTGTGATTTTTAACTATGTTATAAGCTCATAATATTTTGCCAGGGATTGCCTCATGGTCGTGAGAGTCCCAACGGTTAATGTTGAACAAATATTTCAGGTGTATTTACCTGTTTTAATGAGGCAATCGCTAAACTTTGACAATTTTGAAAATACTGGCTCGGTTAAATTGAAGTTTAAAGTTTTTTCGTAGAACCTTCATAACTTTTGAACGAATTGAGATATCGATGTGAAATTTGGTAGTTAGATGGCGAATTTCCTCCTCTACAAACTGAAAAAAATTTGAGAAAAAATATTAATTTTTGGCTTAGTTATCGCAAAGTCGCTAGGGGTTTATTTTTTTTTGGCGCATGGTATGTTTAATTTATTACTATATTAAGTGATTTATTTATTGCTTTTTTTTCATTGTTACTTTATTTCATTCCATTTTGTGTATTGTAAAATAGTTTGAACTTTTCAAATGTTTCATTTTTACCATTAATTGTTGATATTACAAAAGCTATACGATATAAGAGTATGTAAGTTTACAGAATACATTGAAAATTATTTAAATTTAGATTTTTACTACATAACGTATATTACAGAGGAGTATTTAACATCATTATTTAACATCATTGATTCACATCATTATTTAACATCATTATTTAACATCATTATTTATCCTCATTTTTAAATGTAATTTAAAAACTGCAGTGTAATATTTACATTTGAATGATTCGTCAATAAAATTAATATAACTTGCTGCACTTTTAGCATTATTTAATCAAGATATATTTTTATTATTATCTTTAAATAGTGAAATAGAGAGTGAAACGGAAATTAAATTAAATTTTAACTGAAATTTATTTATCATCGTTTATGGGTAATTTTAAGATTTATATCCGAGCTTCTGTAGCAGGGCCTCGTGTTTTAGCAAGCTCCGCCCCTTTAGCCCACTATCTATATAAACCTAGCGCTATGTTATTTATAGACATTAATTTAAAAAGTATAATATTTATTATTATATAATTTATATAATATTATATGATTAATATTAGGGTTATGATAAGGGTTAGAAATAGGGTTTGGGTTAGGGTTATTACATGTAGTTCATGAGTAAATAAGTTAGTTTTCATAAAGGGGAGGTGCTTGTGTTAAAAACAATACCTTGCTATAGAGATTTTTGTAATTATTGAACTTTTATCAAATTGGTTACTATCTTGTTTGAATTAAAATTAAAAAGAAAATTACAAATATATAAAAATGATTCAGTTTTCGTGTTATTTTATTTAAATAATAATAATAATATTAATAATATCGGGGGTTATCTAGATCCGATTGAAAACGCCCAGATGGTCTGACTCTAAATTCCTGGCAGAGTGGTCGTAACTTGATCTGGGATGTGACTATTGCTGATACGCTAGCTGTCTCACACCTCTCAACTACTTCAGTTACACTTGGAGGGGCAGCTGAGACAGCCGCTGAGAGGAAGAACATCAAGTACACAGATCTGGCTAGAACATACTCGTTTGTTCCAATCTCATGTGAGACTCTCGGCCCATTGTCTACCGAGTCACTCAGTTTTTTA
>JAQIXG010001753.1:0-20348 GCA_034700105.1 Oconnorella tubifera | reverse complement strand
AGTACCCCCCCCCCCATTTGTGAAATCTTGGATACACTGCTTGTATCATATGAACTATATTATTATTCTCTGTAACTTCTGTTAGATTCGGTATCATATGATTTACTATCATAATTCAACATTAGTTTTGGCAGAAATTGAAAAGGGTGGTTCGAGGGTTTATTATAATTAGTTTTACGGTTAGGATCAAGGCTTGGGTTAGCGCTAACGCTAACCTAACCATATTGCAACCTCTAAGCCATATATTTCCAAGGGCTCTTTGTAGGACAGCTATTATTAAACATGCTGTCCTTAAAGACTGCTCAAATTCAATTAGACAATGGCAATATACAGTATGGGTCCCCATTAGGCGTATAAAGTTATGAATTGTCGTAATGTTCTTTTCTTAAGCTTATATCTAAAGTTGGAGAGTGTAAAACCCGTTAAATATTTTTAGGACCGTCATTTATTTTATTTTCGTTTTCATTTTCATTTACGACCCATCAAATATTACATTTCTGATTTATCCCCGTGTAGCTAGGGCTTAAGAATTAGAAATTATTAGTATTGGACTAATTCGTAGGTCCGCTATTTTATGAAAAAAATAATGGGCTTATTAATGAAACGTAAATTGTTGCATTGATACATTTTCACTTTGTAGTAGTTTGTAAGATGATTTCACTTTAGTTAACTTCATTGATGCTGTTTTACTTTATTTGCACCCTAATGACATTCAATGTAGGTCTAACAAGTGTAAATCATAACGTTACGTTTCCTATTGCCTGTCCTCTAAACTATGCTTTATGTCACTATCGCAATTTTTCTTCTACAGTAAGTTGTAATCATGTAATCAATATAACAGTTAGGCTGGGACTCCTACCTGACGATAGTTGATCATGCAGTTTGCAACCACTAGTAATTATCGTACATTTTGTAAAGTGCAAGTTTATGGAACGATGGCCTAGAAAATTGAGCAATGGTTCAACTTTGTAACATCGTAACTATTACTATCATACCTATTATACCACACTATAAAACATGTAGGCCCCTAATGCAGTTTAATATATTTGATCTACTTCATTGGGTTTAATTTTGGATTTAAAGTATGTAAAGTAACAAATTTTACTACTTGGGTAAATATATAGGCTACTACAAATGATAATCAAAATATTGATTTGTGAGCAATACTTGAACAGTGAATGACACAGAATTGTTTTTAACGATTTAATTTCAGTATTAGTTAATATATTCCTATTCATTTTTTCTTAATAGGAACTCTGTATTGCACATGATTTTTTTCGAGGTACTCAGTAGCTTGTGATCTCTTGTTCAACAACAGATGATACAAATATAATTAATTCACGTGATGATATCGTTTGCTGTTTTTGTCTGAAGTTTCAAACATCAGAAAAAGTCAGCAAACGAGATCATAACGTGAATTCATTGTCTGAAGTTGCAAACTTCAGACAATTCCCATATCTATACATTGGAACTCAATTCCTGTGCTAAATCTAATCAAAAAATTGTCCTGTATACTACCTAGGATCCTAATAAGAATTAGGTATTGCATTTTATAACAACTAAACTCAAATGCAGTAAACTTTATTTAAAGTCCAAAGTAATAATTTAAAATCTTTAGTAAGTAAATATTATTTTTTCCAAATCGTTATATTTTTTAAAAGCTGCACCAAGACTTGACCCTTTTTTTGAAATCTTCAAGTCTTTATAGAAGTGTAACACCACCGTGTTACTTGATCAGTGGACCCCACAGGGTATTAAATCTCGATTCCGCGTCATTTCCAATGACGAAATCAGTGCCCGCATGTACATATTCATCGAGACTTATCTTGCCATCTTCGTCTACATCAATCGACTTGAAGCTCTGCTCTACCTCTTTCTCATTCATCTGAATACACTTGCAAACGATGGCGAATTCGTCCCTTCCAATAGTCCCGCTACCGTTGATATCCAGCAAATCGAAAACGTTGCTGTGAATCAAATGGGATGTACGAGTGAGCTGGTCCACTGTACTCTGCTTCAAACTTTTTAGGGCTTGCTCTGTTGTGATAACCCCGTCGCCAGTCTGGGACATCGGGCTAAAGTATTCCGACCACAACTAGAGAGAATAAGGTGAACGTTTTAATTTTATGAGTTAGAAACGAAATAGACTGATTGGTAATCAAAAACCGAAACTATGAACTATTCTGATTTTTAGTGAGTTTAGAAGAGAGACTATTAATCTCATTTTATTTTTTATTGATCGTAATTGTAAAGTCGTAATTAAGACAAGAGCTTAAATTGGTAAAAATCGCCTAACCTATTACGTTATTTGTTGTTTTAACGATAGTTCGTTTCTTTCTTGCTAAGGAAGGTTACATATTTTATAGTTTAAGATAGTAAATCGCTTTAGTCAATTAACTAGAGCTAAATTTCGTCTAAGTCTTAATTAAAACAAAGTAATTCACCCACCAATCTAAGCACCTTACAAAACTATGCAACTAGTGACAAAATAGTAAACATTCTTGGGAATGCGTTCTCAGGAAGGTCCGGTAGTTTTGCCACCGATCTTTGACATAGTTAATTATTGGTGCTTTTAAATTGCAGATTACAAGATTTGTTTTGTAAATTGTTTAAATTTGTATAAATCTAAATTTGTTCAAGTGCCAGAATTAACTGTGACTTACCCCGATCATTTTAAGGCGAATTTTTTTAGCGTCCGCCTCTCCCAGTTTTCCATGCTCGATCAATATCTCCGCCCTAGCTTCAAAATCTGCCGCGGTTATCTTTCCGTCCTTGTCGGAGTCCATTTTAGCGAGGACGCTTCTCATCTTTCTTTCCCAAATGTCTCCTTCGCAAAACTTCATCTCGAAATTGCTGTAATTTCTCTGCAAAATGTAAACAGTTTGCTTCTCTGAGAAACCTGAAGCGAGATGCTCTGAAATCGGATTATTATAAACGATTTTTTGGTATGATGTAATCATATGATGTAATCATATGATGTAAAAGTATAACTTTTTCTAGTGATCTATCCAATGTGGAAAATGTTGGGGGTTATAACTTCCCAATCTATTGGTAGTTAATGTTTACTTAGACAGTGAAAAGTCAGTTAGATTAGTATTAAATCACCTCTGTGACTATTCATTGATATAAACTGATATTAGTCGGAGACAACAAATAGAGTGGTGGCCTAAAAAGGTTACGGCATATTTTTTGGACGGGTCACCCCCTCCATTGTAAAAAATTGGATGCGCCACTTGTGCCACACGTACTAAAAAATGTTTTTATCGGATTTGCTATTATATGATTTTAAATTTTACTCTATTCAAAGACATGTTTTTCTGAAATTGGCGCTTGGGTTGGAAGGGTTAAGTTAGTATTAGGGTTATGATTAGTATTGCGATTAGAGTCAGGATTAGGATTAGTTCTGACGTTAACCTAGCCTAACCCCGCAACCCTAACCCATTATAGCAATTATTTTGAGAACAGTTATTTCTATAGCTTGCTATATTTAAGAAATGCACTATTTCAATAGAGAGAGGCATCACACGGGGGGGGGGTTGTAATGTGGTTGTAATGATGTTTTTTTAAATTGGATTTACTATTGGGAGTCTATATGAGTAATTCAAATAATTTTGAAGACATTGATTTATTGTATTTTGTGTTACATATATATTAATTGACATCCATAAATGTCAACTCATTACAATTACATATATACTGACATATTTCAAATATTTATCAGGATCTCATTAAAATTCGTTTTTATTAACCGGAAGTTAATTCAGAGGGAGGGTACTATGGATAAACTGAATTAATTTGTGAATTAATAAATAGTTGACAATTTCAAGATGTAACTAGGCCTATTCATTTTGTTATTCATCAAAATGAGGGGTTCTCGCCCCTATACAGCCCCCTCCCCACTTCTCCCGGAGTGATTTACAATTTGAAAATGTTGTGATGCATAGATATATTTTGATAATAACTAACATTACAATAAGCATATAATTAATAGATTATAATGAATTAATTATTATCTTAAATGAAACAATCTTTGTTTCTAAAATGAAAGGTCACCAACTGAAAAGGTGAAATAGCCCCCACAGAGATTAAAACTCCGATTCCGCCCGGGTAGGCCTAAACAATTAGGCCTAATATTGGACTAATTAGCATTTGACTACTTTATGTAAAAAAATATGTTGTTGTTTTCGAATTCTGGTCCTGTCTAAACATTAAAATTTATATATGAGGCCTAGTATTAATTATTAAGCCTAGCATTATAATTGCAGGCCTGTATGTTAAGCGAAGCGCGACCAAAATACCGCACGTTTTGTAAACATTGCATTTCAATTAAGCCAGCCAGGCGAAACGCTTCGTGTAGATGTTGAATCTGCACGCTTTTAAATGCTATTTATAGGAACCAATCACAATTTTAAAATATTACGAAATGTAATAATACTCGTATATTTTGTATTTTGATTTTTTAATATACAGGGTTTTATCAAAGTGTAAATTTTTAAACAGTAAATTCAAAATACGAAGCCAACAAAGATTACAAAAAGAAGCCAACTTTGTTGACTAAAATATAATTCACTGATTTCTAAGCCAATCACTATTTTGGCAAGCCTAGCTTATTCGATGTATTATACAGATTAGTTGTACAATTTTAGCCAACATAGGCGCAACTATTTTTTAAATTAGTGAGGGGCAGCGAAAGAAATGCAGTAATCTCAATTTACTTGTAGAATTTCGTAATGGAATTATAGTGACCACTTTTTCTCAGTTTGATCTGCATTTCAACCTCTTTTTTATAAGCTTTCATTTGAACTTTGTGAATGAATGGATCATAAAATTACTACACTTATTTCTACTATTACTCTAAACTATTTCTAAACTGTTTTCATTATTCATTTCTTATTATTAATTTAACTTATTATTGTATTCAATTCATTAATTCATTTCTTATTATTGCATTTAAACATGACAATGTTTCAAATTAAATTTAAAAAAAACGTTGTCTAATATTATGCACCCGACTTCTCAAACCAGAGGTCCCGATTGTAAATTTGAGAAAGAGGGAGAGGGAGGGGGTATTATACCAAAACAAGTTATGCCTACAGATGGGTAGGTTACAATATAATAAGGTATGTAGGCATAATAACATAGGCGTACGCCTCGTTTTCATTGCCTCGCCTTGCTATAGAATACTGCTTGTTGCAGAATAAAACTTTAGTAATATGAATAGCCTAGTGCGTTTTTAGAAATGACAAAGACATTGATACAATCAGACAAGAAATCAACTGAAATTTAAAGTTTAAATATTACCTTAACTAAAATTAAGCCTAAAATTAACTTTATATTAAACTTTAATAGAATTTGTAACTAATAAAATTGGAGAGTTAACGAAATCGTGTTAATATAGTTTTAATTAAAATTGAGATTATTTTGAATGATTGAGTGATTTTTATCGATTGGATTTCGGTGGAATATTTACGAAATGGCGTCAATTCGGAATATCGTCACAGGTTTGGATTTTATCCGAAAGTTAAAATAATTATTAGAAAGTGTACTTTGAACATTCTGTGTAGAAATATTGACAAATAGTGGCGCAGTTTTTAATTTAGAGGAAAGAGAGGTAGTGGGGGGGGGGGGGGGTGGTTAATGTACAAAATCTTCTTAAGTTTTAATCTTGCTTGAAACAGGCCTATAATAGTCAATCTGTCTGTCGGTCTATTTGAAAAATTGATGTACTATCAAACTGTACTATACAAACTGTTAAAAGTCAGTATGTAAATTGTGACGTCATCTTGTATATAAAGCTAATATATCTATATATATGCTGATATATTAGCTTTATTTTTTGTCAAAGGACGATTCGTCAGCGGACTATTCGTTAGCGGACTATTCGTCAAAGATATTCGTTGGGTTTAGGGTTAGGGTTTGGTTTAGTGTGAGGTTTAGGGTTAGGGTTAAGGTTATGATTAGAGTTAGGGTCAGGATTAGGAGTTATAAGAATCGTCCGTTATAAAAAATAATCGTTGACGAACAGTCCGTTGACGAATCGTCTTTTGACGAATCGTCCTATAACCAATATATCTACTATAAAAGTCTAAGTTGGTGTATTTTATTTTTTTCTCACTCTCAGTTTTGTGTGTCATCTCTATGTGTTGGTGCCAAGTGAGGTGTCAGACTAACACCCCGGCCCCTTGTAACACTGATATGATTCTGTCGTGTATCAACGCCGCGTCTCAGTCGTCAAATGCGAGCGGTTGCAAGTTAGTGACGTCGTCTTTCATGACGTATTTTATTTTTATATAAAACGTACAAGAGCGATATGAAAATTAAGAAATGTGATTTAAATTTAGTCTTGTTATATTGTTCAATATTATTTCACGTAAGAACTTTTCTAATAAAGAAAAGATACTTTAACTTTAGCGTCATTTTATAGCGACAGTTCGTCTCAAGAGTTTGATATACGACTCTTCATCTTTGATATACGGACATTTGGTCTACCTTAAACCTAACATAACCTAACATATCTATTAATTCTAACCCTAAACTTAACGATAACCCTAATACTAATGCCATGGTAGACCAAATGTCTGTAGACAAGATGTCTGTAGACGAATTGTCTTAGATGAAAAGTCTGTGGACGAATTGTCGTGCATTGTGCTATGGTATATAACCATTGATAACCATCCTTGGGACGTAACCATTTTAGATATTACCACGAACTGAATTATCATAATTATCATAATTATCTTAATTATCTTTCTCATAATCGTCTTTAACATTTAAAATAAAAACACATTATTATTTGTTTATATTGGTTTATTTTATCAAACTATTAAATGCAATATGACATAATTAAACAATATAAAGTTAGTAGTATTATTATTACGATAATCACTATAAAGATATAGCATGAAATAAATACAATCAATACAGAACCATCTGGAACTTAATACTACAGTAATTTAAATAACTTAGTAATTATTAATTAATATATTAACTAATTAATGTAAATAATTAATGTCATTAATGATAAATATTAAATAAATATAAAAAATAGCTAAATATTACCTATTTTCAGTTGGTATCGACTGATGCCCCCCCTATCTGAATGTATAGATACCGCCACCCAGGGTTGTTATTACGATTTTCAAGAAACGCTTATAGGCCTTGTTAACGATTTTAATTCAACTTTGCAAACTGACGATTGCTATACACGTAAGTTAGTTAGTTATTATTATTAATTTATTTCTGTTAGTTAAATAACTTATAATAATATTAATATAAAAAAAATTTCAACTATATTTTTGTTAGTTATTATTATTTATTTTATTTTTGTTAGTTATATAAAAAACGTGTAAGTTAGTTAACTACTATTATTTATTTTATTTTGTTTGCTGTAATTATATTTTCTATTTTGCATCGGGTGCTCTAGTCATTATTAAAACAAACGAAAATTGTTGTAATTATGTATTTTATTCTTTCTCTAGACATCATTAAACGAATGAAAATATTATGAAACTGTTTTTCTCTGTTTTACTGTAGCTTGTCAGAGCCAAGATATGAGAGCTAATTTAATGTTCGCCTGTTTCACTAACGCTGATTATGAAAACTTAATCGATCAAATTAACACGGACGCTAATGCTAATCCTCAGAGTGTTAACTGCCAGTATGTACTATATATTTTATACAGACTGTCTGTCTGTCTGTCAGTCTGTCATTCTGTCAGTCAGTCAATCTGTCTGTCTGTCGGTCCGTCCGTCCGTCAGTCCGCCCGCCTGCCCGCCCTGTCTATCTGTCTGTCTGTTATATTTTCTGTCGGTATGTCTGTCTGCCTGTCTGTTTTACTTTCGCTCTGTTTGTCTGTGTGTCTATCCTTCTCTCCGTTCTACTGTCTGTCTGTCTGTCCACTAGGACCCTGTCTCAAATGGGCACCTGCCTGTCTAACGCCACAAACAACTGTCCGGCCTTGACCGACGTAGCCTACGACCGAGTGACGTCACCAAACAACTACCAGGCGGCGTATGCCAAATGTGCCCAAACAGTTATGATGCCCGCCACCACGAATGCCCCTCTAGATCTGCTCAATACTATGCCGGGTGTTAATTCAATGGCATACACAACAGCAGCAAGTAAGCTAACATCAACATCATCAGAATTCTGATGTTACGATAATAGAAATACAAATATGAATTTACACTGGCATGGTAAAAGCTATAAATAAGTCATCGTGTATTTTCAAATGTTGTTTTTAAAAAAAAAATGTTTTTTTAAAATGTGTATTTTCAAATTTTGTAACAAAATTGAAATATTTGATTCGTTGAAAAATTTATACTATAATTGTTGGCTAAATTTATTGAAATTTAGTCAAACATGAAATTTAGTCAAATTTCTTCATATGACTTTGTTAATATGACTTTATATGACTTTGTTAATTTGACTTTATATGATATTGTTAATATGACTTTATATGACTTTGTTAATATGACTCTATATGACTTTATTAATATGACTTTATATTACTTAATTTCTAACTTTAATTGTCTGATCGCATAAAAAGAGAATTTAATTTTATTGTAATTGTTGTAATTTGATATACACTTGAAATGTTATATTTTTTCATTTCTTTCATATTTGCTTATATTGTTGTTTCTACGCTTTGTGTGCACAACAATTAAATATATAATCATCTAAGTCGTCATTAGCATAATTATTATTAACTTATCATTATCATAGTAGCTGTACATTTTTTGCCAAAGGGTGCAGTAGAAGCTTTTTCCATCGACTATGTAATAAATCTATGTAATATGTGTAATCTAAACTGATGACTATGCAATCAGTTTATAATCAAATATAAATTAGAAAACATAGGGTTGGGATTAGGGTTTACCTGATCCTAACATTTTCTAGGGATATTTTTGATGGGAGATATTGTTTTGTGGAGATTTTGTCAAAGTACCACAATTATAATACTAGGTTTCTGTAGCGGGTCAATTGACCCGCTATAGAGGTCATTGACCCGCTACAGAGATTACTGACCCGCCACAGAGGTCATTGACCAGCTATAGAGGTCGTTTACCTGATATAGAGGTCATTGACCCGCTACAAAGGTCAGTGACCTATGTAGCGGGTCAGTGACCTCTATTGCGGGTCAATGACCTCTATAGCGGGTCAATGACCTTTGTAGCGGGTCAATGACCTCTATATCGGGTAACCACCTCTATAGCGGGTCAATGACCTCTATAGCTGGTCAATGACCTCTGTAGCGGGTCAGTGACCTCTGTAGCGGGTCAATGACCTCTAGAGCGGGTCAATGGCCTCTATTACGGGTCAATGACCTTTATAGCGGGTCAATGACCTCTATTACGGGTCATATTATATAATATCAGGAGATAATCGCATAGCATCCTATTCTGAATTTCTTGTGTACTTTGTCAGATTGCTGACAATTCAGAAGTGCGCAATGGGGTACATTTTACAGCAGAAATTTTAATTATTTTAATTATGATAATTATTAATTTATTTTAATTATTTTTTATTTATTTCAGCTGCGACTGATGTGGGACAATTGATTCTCATCATTATAGGCAGCATCGTCATCTTCGCTACTCTGCTCGTCATCGTTATCGTCATCGTCGTCACTGTCAGAAGAAGGTTTCTCTCTCTTTTTCTCTTGTTTCTAGCTCTTTTTACTCTTGTTTAAATCGTTTTTTTCTCTGATTTCAATCTCGTTTTTCTCTTGTTTTAATCTCTTTTTTTTCTTGTTTAAATCTCTTTTTTCTCTCTGATTTCACTCTCTTTTTTTCTCTCCAAAAAACCGAACGAACAGTCCGTTGACGAATCGTCCTTTGACGAAACGTCCTACAACCAATTTTGTTTACATCAATTGTACCAACTTAAAATATCCCTAAAATGTAAATAAATTTTAAATAAATTTTAATTAAATATTTAAAAAATTAAAAAATGTAATTTAAGAAATAAATTGATTTTTTAAAATATTTGCAGAAGAGCCGCTTACAAAAGATCATTCTTGAACGACTGGGCCCCTAATGGTCAGAGAGTCTACAGGGATGAGCCCCAATATATCTCAACTGGAAATCAACCGGGCTTTAGACCCCTAAAGTATAGCAACACCAGCGGCTTCGTCAACGACGCTGTCGTGATGTAATCGCGTAGACATCATCGCGATAATTTCATCTAAATTATTCACTAGATGTAATAAATTTTATAGATACGTGGATCCATAATACTGAGGATTAATTATATTCGAAGATAAAACAATTAGGGTTTAGTGTGGGGTAAATGTTGACTGCTTAGGGTGTGAAATTTTAATAAAGAATATTGGCGAAGTTCAGGATAGATTTCATGTGAAATTTTGACGCTGAATTATGAACTTCAGGATAGATTTCATGATGTTTTAGTAACATTTTTCAGGAAGCGATTGCAATATTGTAGAGAGAGAATTATATATAGTTATTTTGGAAGCGCTATAGTTATTTTGAGAGTATATATAGTTATTCTTGAAAGCGAATAAAAATTTAAAGTTATTTATAATCATAGTTTGTGGAATTTTATTTTATTTACTGAATTAGTCGTATACCTATGATTTGAATTGACAAAAAAATGGAGTGAGGGAGGGGTGGGCTCAAGCGTGACTATTTTGGCGATGGGTGGGGGAGGGGGGGTTGGGAGAGCGAAATGTAGGGTTTTACATAAAGAAATGAGGGGGGAAGGATATGCTACTTAAATTTAGGATCACTACTTTATTTCTAATTCAAATTGCCCCCGCCCTCCCCCCCCCCCCCAGTCTTTTATTAAAAATGTAATAAAGTCTTTATTTGATATTTTATCAATGAAACAAATTTATGAATGGATTATGAACAAAGTCACGTGCTTTTATTTACAATTGAAATCTAGGTCACTAGGTCACCAGGGTCATTTATTTTATGAATGAATTTGAAAATTAAATTATAGTAACTAGGTCAATGAATTGAAATAAATAGGTCAACAAGGGTCAGCGTAAATAGGTCAGGGGTTAGAAATTAGGTCGCGAGCACGTGGTATTTTTATTTGCAAACAGAAAATGAATCAAAGTTCAAGAAGTTTATTAAATCTGTACAAATCTAAATATTTGTGGGGGTTTATCCGCCCAGGGACCATGTCAAGTAAGGATTTAAATTTTTTAAATATTATTCCGAAATTAAAGAGAAAAAATCAGGCAAATTAAGAAAAAGGGGGACTAGGGATTAATATTAAGAGAGATAGAATGCCTAATTTAGATAACAATTTAAATAGACCTATGTATTTATTAAAAAAATACTATGTCTATCTAATTTAAATAAATAAAAATTAAATATCTAATAATTAAAGATAAATATTTGACGTAACAAACTTATATTTGTACGTTTTTATTACCTTAACCATAATTTGCTATTTAAAACTAAGACATTTCTATAACGTTAAAAGTAAGGTTTTTGGGTATTTTTCGATTTTACGCCGTGAATTGTATTATTTCTTATACAGCTACATCGCAGATTGAAAACGAGGAAAATTTAGTGGAGGTTGAATCTATAGGCAATGTCTTACTGGTTGGCATAAATCGTCCGCAGAAACGAAATTGCGTAAATCAGGCAACGGCTCAACAGCTAATTAAGGCTTTCGACGATTTTGAAAATGCGGACGAATTATACGTCGCTGTTTTATACGGCAAAGGTATTCAAAATTAATTGTCGGATGCATTTTTATGCGTGTTCTTAAAATAGCTAGTAGCATTATTTTTAGTATTTTTATAGCATTTTTATAATAGTATAGTATTTTTATTATTCCTATTTCTGATAAAGTGGATTTTAGTTACATATTGAGGTTAAAATCAAAAAATTCGAATCTCGATTATTATACGTTTATGCGCTTTAATTTTAAATCTAAGATCTCTGTAAATATTTAAATCACGCAGCGCAATGTTCATTTGTCTGTGACACCTGATAAAGATAACTTTTAAATTATTATCTTCTATATTTAAAACTAAAAGAAACTAAAAGTACATCTTTATAATGTATTCTTTACCGAATAATTTTTTTTTTAATATATATTTTTTGTTTTAGGGGGTAATTTTTGCGCGGGGTACGATTTAAGCGAGGTGGCTTCCACCCCCGACCTGGGCCGGGTCGCGGAATTTGAGGAATTGGAAAAGGGACACGGGCCCATGGTAGAAAAATTCTAAAGAAAAAAATTATATTAGTGTAATTTTTGTTAGTTTTTTGTTATATATATATGTATGTAGTGCTTTTATATTCTTATAATGTGTGCTTTATTCGGCCTGTCTACCATGTCTGGCTATATCATTCTGTTTGTGTGTCTGTTTGTCTGTCTATCAAATCCATCTATCCATCTGTCTGTCTTTCTGTATGTCCACGTTTCTGTCTATCCATCTCTCTGTCTCCCTGTCTACCAGTCTGTCTGTTTGTCCTTTTCTAAGTCTGTCCTCTGTCTTTCTCTCTGTGTTTATCAGTTTCTCTGTCTCTTAGTCTATCTCTCTGTCTATCTATCTATCTCTCTCTCTCTCTAGGGCCCCTCTCGTAAGATGTTCAGTAAGCCGGTGATAGCTGCTGTGTCCGGGTACGCCGTGGCTGGTGGCCTTGAACTTGCCTGCATGTGTGACCTTCGCGTTTTGGACGATACCGCCATCTTGGGTGTCTTCTGCAGGCGATTTGGTTAGAAATGATTTTCAGTTTTTCTTTCAAAAATTTATTTTGTTTAAGAGAAGCTAAAAACTTAAAAAAGAAGCTAAAAGCCTTAAAATCTTATAAAAAAAAGCTAAAAAAGAATCTAATAACCTTAAAAAAAACTAAAGCTTAAAGATAGCCTTTTTCCAGAAGCTTTTACTAAAAAGAGCTTTTAGCTTCGAGAAAAAGCTTCTTTTTGCTGTTAGAAAGAAGCTTTCATCTGTTTTTCTTTATTGACTTAGCCTTTACTTGAGCCGTTTGTTTTTCAGGAGTCCCGTTAATAGACGGTGGAACAGTTCGCTTGCCGCAGCTGATCGGACTATCGCGAGCCCTTGATCTAATTCTTACCGGTAGACCGGTGGCTGCCAAGGAGGCCCTGGAGATGGGGCTTGCCAATAGAGTGGTTCCTACCGGTACTGGTAAGCTGGCAGGAATATACAGAATTATAATCATGAAAGTTTAACGTCTGTTTCATCGTCAAGGGATGATTTCGCAGATGTCCCTCGGTATCAGGAAAGACCACACATGCTCCACCCAAGCGGTGAGGACAAACCATCAACTGAGAGAGGAAAACATTTATCTGGGAAATTAATCCATAAATGAGTCCGTAAAAGCTATTAAAATGAAATATATTAATTCATAACTTTGTTTTGTTGATACTTCAGCTTAATTTTGTTTATCCTCGTTGGCTTAAAATTCACAGACTCGCTACTCTTTCACTCACTACTTTTTCTACTTATAAAAAATTAACAATCAGACAGACTTTTTTATTATTAATATTGACACTTATCAACATTTAAAATAACATGATATTAGAGCAAATATACATAATTTATTAAAGGGTGCATCAATTAAAGGCAGTAAAGACACTTTTTTTGCGTATTTTTTTGTAATTTTTTCTGTATTTGCACAGCTCTGGGGGAGGCCACCAAATTGGCGCAAACTTTGTGTAAGTTCCCCCAGGAATGTTTAAGAAGAGACAGACTCTCCGCTTTTAATTCGTGCTTCAACGCTAAAACTTTACAAGAAGCTTTTAGTTTTGAATGGAACAACGCTAAACACGTTATAAATCAAGAATCAATATCAGGTTCTGTGTTTATTTATATTAAATAAATTATTTTTATTCGTATTAAAGTAAAAGTATTTAAAGAAGAATATTTATTGCGAAATGTTTTTGTTTCTGGTAATTATTAATGTATAGGTTAGAATTTATTAAAGGGTGCAGCAATTGTTGAAGGCTGCAACAATAAAAATGTCTTATTAAAGGGTGCAATAATTAGGGGTTTTATTAAAGGGCGCAGCAATTAAAAGCATTTTAAAGGGTGCAGTAATTAAAGGCATTGTAAAAGCGTACAACAGTTAAATGCTTGTTTAAAGGGCGCAACAATTAAAAGTATTTTTTTTAATGAGGGTATAAATCAACCGTCTTACTAAAGGGTGCAACAATTAAGCGTATTGTGATTAAGTGCGTAAATCAATCATTTTACTAAAGGGTGCAACAATTGATGTATCGTTTTCAGTCTCTAGATTTTAAACTACTTGTCATAACTTATGACTTAATTTCTATGACTTCTATGACTTGCTTCATTGACTTTATTTTATGACTTATTTATTCTTCTCTAAACTTGCTTAGTTTTTAATATTTTAATATTTTTAATATTTTTTTTTAATATTTCTTTTAATTTTCTGGAACTTTTAAAAATGTACTTAATCATTTAATTTTTTTTATTTTAGGCGCAAAGAAATTTGTGGGGGGCATTGGACGCAGCGGGGACTTCGATATTAATAAATCTAAACTTTAATTTTACTGATGCACAACCCCCCTGAACTCACCCTTCCCCCCGCCCAACCAATGAATTATATTTTGAGAATTAAACCCCGGAAGAAAGAACTTAAGCTGCAAATAATTTGTACATTTTTATTCGCATAAAATTTACAGTGGTTGGGCTCGGTTGAAGGGTACATCGGGAAGGTTATAAAAGAATTGGATGATAACTAAGGCTTGGGAGAAGGGTACAAAAGTAGGAAGATTGAAGAATGCGCTGTAGGTTTGGTAGAAGGGTACATTTTGAAAGAAGATCAGAGAATTAGACGATAAATTCAAGATTGTAAATAATTACTTTTTGAATTTATTACAACCAAGACTTTCTAAGAAAAAAATTCATTTTGCAGAACAGCGAACAATATCATCCGAGTTTTATATTTGAAATCCCCCCGAATAAAATTAGGGTACATCCTCCTCTCCCCTAATCTCCATATTAAGGTAAACATAATGTAGAAATATTTAGAAAAAGTCACAGAATTTAGTTTTTGTAAAAGTTAGTTATAAAAATGAAGATTTTGCTTCTTGCTTAGAAAAGTGATGAAATGATGAGAAGTGTGATGAATAGAGCCGAGTTCATCACTGAAATCACTCCATCACTGCTAGAGCCCCCTGTGGCTAAAACAAAAAGTACAGGTAAATTTTTACCCGGTTAAAATGACCCCTAATAAAGTAACCCAACAAAACGGCCTCAAATATATTAAGACAAAACGGCCCCAAATGCATTTACCCGACAAAATTGCTCAGAATACATTAACATAAAAAAATACCCAAAATACAATACCTTAACAAGACGATCCCCAATGTATTTAATAACCCTAACCAACCATAAACTTAACCCAAACTCTAACCCGCACCATAACTCTAATCTAACCATAACAAATAATAGAAATTATTATATAATCAGCACATACACTTATTCATTTAGTGAATACAATTATATTCAATTATAAACACAATTGAAATTAATTTTAAACTGTTTAAATTAAAATGAGTAAAATTGCACACCTGTGATCTTGCAGTTGGGATAATTCACACTAAAAGCTGGTCCCACGTACCCGGGAGCATTTTTTAGCATAGTGGCCCCAACGCTGGCCCCGCAAGTGTTTTTAGCTGCATTCCCCACACAAGTTATTTGAGTATTGAACGTGCTGCAACAATGAAAAAACAGATCATGATTGAAAAAAAACATAATAACGAAAAATACAACCACTATAGGCTTTAGTCATTTTTTTAAAACATATTTTCGGATTGCACACAGAAGTAGGCCTATTAGTTCCAAACATAAAGTCTTTCATTCAGTGGAGTAGGCAAGGTGGGGGGGGGGGGTGGTTGTGGCGGTTATATCCCACCTCATTTGGAGATAAAAACATATTTTGCATGCTAAAGATACGAGTTTGATGGTGACCCCCCCACACACTTTTTCTTTGGATACATATATTTAGAGATCAAATATATGCAAACTGGAGAAAAAAATTGAAGTGACTACTTTAAAAAAGTCATCACTTCATTTCTTTGAGGAACCCTCCACCCGTAACCAATTCTTTCCTTTGCCACTGATGTAGGCTCCGTAGAATCGGCCCCACAAGGATGACAAATTTACAAGTATAAATTTACCTGCAGGCCGAGGTAGGGTCTAGTCCAGGGCCTACTGGGGTGCTCATGCAGGCCCCGAGGGCCGAGTTAAAGGCAGAAGAACTGAGACAGGGTTGATTTTTTAAATAATCTAAAAAAGCAGTCGATAAATTATAAAAATTATTGGAGAATTATTAAATCGATAAATTATTTCATGTTTTGAAATATACACAATTAGTATATTTCAAAGAACAATATTTTAGTAAATTCATTATTTTTTCTAAATATTGCTCGAGTAATATAATTATTCATATTATTATTATTAATATTCATTAATTAAAATTAATTATTAATTAATTAATTAATTATTAATTATTGTTATTATTAACGTTAATATCATTATTAATATTATTATTAATATCATTATAAAGATGATTATGAACCGCATTTTCTCAAAATGAAAGTAAATTTATAAAGTATCATGTAGATTTGAAATTAAAATTTACGTAAATTCATAAAGTATTATATGAATTTATATGAATATCAATTTACAATCATAGCCTAAAATGAACAAAAATATAAAAAATTACCATCTTTTCCGGCCCCGCAGTTATTAGCCACCACATTTTTTTTGCCCAGCCATTTGGCCTTGGTTATGACGTCATCGTCAGAACACTGAGCTTGTTGTGAGACACAGTTTACTGTCTGAGTGTACGCACTGTAGTAGTAATAATAATGATAATAATAAAGATATGTACTTATAAAATCACTTGTTGCACCCTTTAGTAAGACGCTTTATTCAACAGCTATCAGAGTGTCTGTACTTGGACTCTATCACTTGCTGCATCCTTCAGTAAGACGCTTAATTCAACAGCTATTAGTCTCTATACATCAACTCTATCACTTGCTGCACCCTTTAGTAAGACTCAACATCTCTTCAAGCCTAATTTAATAACCCAAATAATAATTATCGTGTTGTTATAATTGTTTACTATGGTAAATAAATCAGCAAGAGAATAACAAAATAACTTGAATAACCTGCACGCAGTGGTTATGTTGGACGAGTCAATTGTGCTGGCAGCGAAACCATCGGACCAGGGTTTGAACCCCGCCAAGCAGGCGTCGAGGGCGGTAGAGTTACACTTACCTTTTAGTAAAAAAAGAAAAATTAAAAAAAAAACAGAAAATAAAATTAACAAAATACCAAAACAATATACAGAAATAAAACAGAAAATAAAGAAAAATAAAAGGATATAAAGATTCAGGGTTCACCCCACTCCCCCCCCTCACCCTCTCGCCTTAATTATTCACAAGCCTTGGAAGATCATTTGATAGCTGTTGAATTAAGCGTCTTACTAAAGGGTGCAGCAAGTGATAGAGTCGAAGTACAGAGACTCTGATAACTGTTGAATTAAGCGTCTTACTAAAGGATACAAACAAGGAATGTAGTCCACACTGAGACTCTGATAGCTCTTAAGTTAACTTACTAAAGGGTGCAGCAAATGGTTAAGTAAGTTTATAAAAAAAGCTCTGATAGCAAATTACACATCAAGCTAAAAGGTGCAGGAATTTTAAACACCAAGACTCGAACCTAAACCTTCCTACCCCTAGTCACCCTGTTCTAATCGTACAACTAATCACGAACAAAAAGCTAGAAAACCAACCCGTGCAACTAGGGGAATAAACTTGATATTTTGAAGTGAACAACAGAGGGAAATCTGTTACAAGGAAAGCTCTCGTCCCATCGTCACAAATATTTAGAAACTTATTTCTGCAGCAATCTAATTGGCTGCTCAATTGTCTAAACAAGCGAGTAAAATTATAATAATAATGTAACATTTATGAGAAATATATTGATAATCAGAGGGAGGGGGGAGCCCTGATCCGTTCACGTCGATCCCCTGGAAAAGCTTATCAGAGCGGCAAAACCCAAAGACAATAAATAAAGAGGGAGAGATAACATACAACACCAGAGTCTCTGAAAATGTCACATCAGCAAAAATGCGTTTATTTATATAGCACTTAGTGGTTTAACGAAATCGTCACGGATATCACAACTGTTTTGGTACAACCCCCCCCCCTTCCTTCCCAGCCCCATGCAACATCTTTTTTGTCATATTTCTATATAAACTAGAGACATGGGCTTAAAGCGAAACTTTCTCAATTTTTACGCTCTTATTCCTACGATTCATCATGTTGTACTGTCCTCCTCAGCAAAGCAATTGCTGCACGAGACCGAGATATAGCAAATGGTCTGTTAATAATAATAAAATGATAGAATTACAATTATTTGTAAACTTGGACAGTCGGTGACGTATCTACAGTTGCAGCAATTGCTTTGCTGAGGTGGACAGTACAGCATAATAAATCGTAGGAATAAGTAGGAATAAGTAGGAATAAGTAGGAATAAGTAGGAATAAGTAGGAATAAGAGCGTAAAAATTGAGAAAGTTTCGCACTAGGCCTATGTCTCTAGGCCTAGTGCGAAAAAAGTTTATATACAAATATGACAATAAAGATGTTGAATTTGGCTGGGGGAGGAGAAGGGGGGGTGGGGGTTAAAAAAACAGTCGCGATATCCGTGACGATTTTGTTAATCCACCAAGTGCTATACAAATAAACGCATTTGTGCTGATGTTACTTCAACTAAACAAATATACGAAACATAAAGGAATAAAGTTACGTACATGCACATAGCGTCCGGGGTTAGATTTCGGTTAACGGGATAGACGATACCGCAGTCAATTAGGTTTTGAATGCTCGGGCCATATATATTTTTTAAACAGGGGGCACTAGCCAGGTATTCTGAAAAGAATTCAACACAAAAATTTACATGACGCAGAAATTTAAACTGGGGTGGGGTCTCTCCTCTGTTTTAATAATAATATATTTTTATTGTAATAATAATATACTGAAATTCAGAATTATAAATTGATGTGTTTGAGAGTAAATTAACTTATTGTGGGCAAAGGGTCGACATATTTTTATCGCTAAGCTTATAAACAAAACTTAATTTCATATAATTGCCATAATCAGCTAAAGAGTGCAGCGAGTTACTACAAAATTATCATATTTTATTTCGATAACGATTTTACATTACTCTCTATCATAAAATCGCAATAAAACTTCCAGGCCCGATATTCGAGCCCAGAACTTTTCGATTTTTAATCACGTGGTCTAGCCACGTGATCTACTCACGTGATCTTCCGGCGTTGCAGTAGAAGTTGATGGCCGTTTTATTTCCCAACCAAACTGTCATAGTTATGGGGTCAGTGTCGGGACAGTTGGCAGTGCTTATAACGCAATTGACGGCCTGGGTGTAGGCACTGTAAACAATAGGGTTATCAATAAAAAATCGAGCAACAACAATAATTTTGTAGTAAACGTATAGAGATATATTATAAACGTACAGAAAAATATTTTTTTACATTTGTATAAAATTAAATGCTTTCCATATCACAGAATACAGATCGATATTATGTTGCACAATTTATACTGAACTTAAAAGTTGTAATTTTCACATAAACTTAATATTAACTAAGGGCTCGTTAGAGAAGTGGTTAGAGCGCAGGACAGGGACACGAGAAATCGAAGTTCGAATCCCGGATAGCTCAGTATCTCGCTAACTAGTTCCACCCTTTAGTTTGATTCTCAAATTTCTGGAATAAGTCACATTATCTTGTATTTCATACAGACTTCATATTATGTAATACACTTTATATATTATGTAATAAATGTTCGATTACATTAACACGGATTTTGCAATGTATATTTTTTCAACTAAATGCACTGCATTATAAACTTCAAAAAACGTTATATTTCAATCACGCATAATGAATCAGCATTTTTGTGAATTTTAAACCTTACAGTATATTATAATCCTCTTTAAGCCTATTTGTGTTAAAACTACTTTTCTGCCAATTTCTTATTTGCATAGTCCACATAGTCGAATTTAATGCTCCAGTGTGCACTAACAATGTAATCTTACTTACTACAGTAGAATCTTGTTATAAAAGCGATCGTGCCAATTATTGTGTAACAAAGGGAGCCGTTTGTCCCCCCGCTAAAAATCCCCACCCCACTTGAAATAAAATTATTATTTTGTAGTTTTAAGGTTGCCAGTTTAATGTTAAAACCAAGGGCGTAGGTAAGGGGGGGGGTTTAGAGGGTTACCCCCCCCCATTGTAGCTTGGTGCTATGATTTTTTTCTGTAAAGGATGTGAGTTTAGCACAATGAATGGG
>JAQIXG010001752.1:0-20361 GCA_034700105.1 Oconnorella tubifera | reverse complement strand
GGGTAAAAATTATCAAAAATAGCGTGACGTACTTATGGACGGCCCCTTATCTAAAAAAAATTAAATTGGTGTAGTGTTCAAATTTAATATGCTAATAACATAAATCTTATTTAAGTCTTTGAAGAAATCTTTGTTCTTGGTTATGCTGAGCCTGAGCCACAGCGTTTGGTTGGGTTAAGTTGAGAATTTTAGTTTGACAAAGTATCCAAACCAGTATGATATTAAAGAGTAGAGTAGAAATATGGTTTTAGGTTAGAAATCCGATTGCCTAACACTGATTGTTTTCAAGTCGATTACGACTTTAAACTCTTAAGCAGTAAGCCTATAATAGTCAAAATAATTTAAATAAAAGAAAATTATCAGAAATAAATTAATTATGCGATAATTAATCATGTCGGTTAAATTATTATTCTGATCAGTAGAGACGTTACAGTCAGTTAGCCACGCACCGCAGGAGCGAAATTAATTCATGAAACTATTAAGAAAGGCGGAGTTTTCTACAGTAATTATATATGTAATCATGCAATTTGTTTGATGTAAGCCTATATTCTAGATAAACTGTCTAGTAGATTACAGATAACCGAATAATATATTACAATTTATAATATTATAAAAAATTGTAGTCAATTCACTAGCTGGTAATTTAATTGCAATTAATTTTCAATATCCTCTTATAATTTAAACTGTTGTAGTTATGACACTATTATTGTGCATAAAAATGTAGAGATTGATTTGATCTGCACTACAAACGTCTTGCCTAAGCGAAAACGTTTGATGAATCAAATGTTATAATTTTATTAAGAACTACTGACTCCTCCTACGTCGCTTCATTGCAACTCAATTGACCCCCATCACCCCTTCCTCGTATCAGTCGTCATTCCATGAAGGCTCTTGAGACGTGGGACGCTGTGGTTGAGGCCGAAGGAAGATATATACAAGAGGCAGAGAAGAAATTGCGTCTAGACTCTAGCCTATATTATAGTTCATTAAATCGGAAAAAAGTTTAAATCATGATTATTTTTGTCGCACGTTAATAACGCATTTCGTTCGATATATAAGCTTGCAGAATGCAGATAGGCCGTTAAGTTCATTTATTCAACATACATGACATATGTCTGCTTTAATGATGAATACGGCAAGTGATAAGTGTAAAATTGTTTTAATTTTTAATCAACGAGGCCTACGTCTAGCATCACAATTTCAAAAATTTCTGAAAATTCTTAATGTTAGACTTATAGTCTAACTGGTTTGTGACCAGGCGCGGCTCCACCATGGGTGCTTTGGGGTACATATCCCCCCCAGTTTTTATAAAATGAAATTTCATGTCGAAAGTCAGTCCAAAAATGCAATAATAACCAAAAAAAGGTCATTACTTTCGAAATGAACACGTGTGAGAAAAATGCAGTATTCCCCCCCACCCAAAAAAAATTGATCACTTACGAAATTTGTCAATGTTCAATATTCAGTTTGACCCCCCCCCCTAGTGGGGGGGTCAAACTGATTTTTTACTTCCCCCCAAGTTTTAAATTCGTGGCGCCGCGCCTGTGTGTGACCGAAGCTGAAATTAATTTAACTTACTGATCCTATTTACAAAAAATTCTCACTTGAGGTACTATGCTTAAGTCCATTTTAAAAGATATTTGTTTGCTGAATTGCTAGTGACAACAGCGAGTTAAGCGATTGCTGCTCACATTTGCATTTCAATGCCACTAATACACAGATCGCATACTCATTCAATCCTGGCGACTCTTTTAGCTATGAATATCAATGAGAAGGATTAATTAGAAATTTACCAATTATAAATCATTAATTATATAGTCAGTTTGACCTATATTATTATGCTATATAATCACTTAAACCGTTACTAAAATTGCGATTTTTTCAAATTAGTGGCTTAGAAGGGGGGGGGGAATGTTGTGGGTTTAAAACCCACCATTAAAAAGAAAGTGACATTATTGAGTGTATAGGAAAGTTTAAATATTATCCAGATCACTTGGCGGCCTGGAGAAATGAAAATCATAGAGTGATATTAAATGCAGTCAAAAATGAAAAGTGCATTAAGCCTACTATAAAAAGGTAATCACATTATTCTATGAGGAAAGTAGTAGCCTATTGCCCCTCCCAAATCCTTCTTCGTGCTTAGGTCCTGCCATGCACTCTTCAAAATAGTTAAGAAAATCATATCAATTTGTTCAAACGTGTAGTTTAAAAAGAAAAACAAAAGACAAGAGCCTTCAATTTACTCTCGAGACAGTCGCAAACGAAACTATAGGATTTCATTGAACTTAAGTTTAGTTTTACTGGCATTGGCGCTGTCTAGCAGCAAGCGACAAGAGAATTCTTTGCTGCTATTTTTATACGAGCAAGTTAATCTTTTTTGTTATAGGCAACTCTATTTATTTTGTTTTTCTATATCCTATAATATTTCATTGAGACAATAAGATATATTGTATCTAAATTTATAATATAATTGTACTATATTATTTAATGTTATTAACTATAAGAAAACATATATAGGAATTAACAGCTAAAAATGATTACTGGTAAAACAGTAGGCCTAATATTATTTGCTCGTTTGAGAAGGCAATTTAAGCATGCGAGATGAAAGTATTTATTCTAAACTTTTCTTCCACATTTCTGACATTATGAGGTTATGAAGTACTAAACCTATGGGAATATTTCCTGAATTCTATTTCCTCTGAGACAATGAAAGTCCATGGATTTGTTTGCCTGCAATAACCATCTAAACTAATTATAGGCGAACATAGAATCTCAGAAATAGGCTAAGTTTTGAAGCCTAAAAACTTTGGATCATAGGACTATACCTTTTTTACAATTACTTTCTTGTAAGAAATTTATAAATTTATTGTTGTTTGATTTCAGATAGTATCTCCATCATTAACTTCCAGCTAAAACTTATATTCATTGCTTAATTATAAATGAAATATACATTTAAGTTGATCTAATTTCTAAGCATTATATTAAACATAATTCTGCTCAACGACTCGACATGGATCCTGTAAACGTGATTGCTAGAAGAGATTTCATGTCAGACATTATTAGGTCTCTTGGTGGCGGTGGCGTTGAGAAAGAAGCGCCTTCAAGCAAGACCATCAGCTCTGAAGGGATGGTTACTTCATCTGACCTAGGAGCTAGTTCAATTTATACGGTTGTCAGATTTGATTGTATAATTGTTATTTTTATTATACAATTACATAATAAATCATAAAGAAATTATTTCTGTTTCTGTGTTCAATCTTAATGATTTTTTCATCAGATGAGATTAAATCTTATCATTAAATTGTTCTTATGAAATATTACAAATTCAAATCAATGAATAATTGTGTCAACAGAAAGATAATTGTGTGATTATTGAAAAATATGTTCTTCACCCCCCACCTCCCCTTCCATCCCCAAAACAAAACCTCTTCTACTGTTCTGTTAACAACAAGACTTCTTTTATCAGTAAAAATATAAAAAAAGGCTAGTGTTAGCCCCCTTTGTACATTTTTATCATCAAAAGTGATACTGACTAATTAATTTTAAATTGCTATTTCAAACTATCAGCTAAGAGCATCTGTGTGTAGACTTACAGGTTTTGGTGTTCTACAGTAAATTGAATAATATTACTTCATGCCTGTTTTAAGTAATAGATATTATGTTAATATCATAATGTTTAAGAATCAAGTACTTGGATGAATACTATGTCCACATGTCCAAGTAGTTGCTTCGGTAGATTGGCTCATTTATTTATTTTAATTGCTACTTGTAGATAAAATATAATACTGGTAAATAATTAATTTGCATACATTATGTTTTTTCTTTGCTTGTTAGATTATGGAATTGTCATTTAGTTTCAGGATTTTACTTGAATTTATTTATTTCTAGTTAGCTTCAGATTTAAAAGTATTGTTTTTTTATTAACAGTTATTTTCTGAAAAGGCTCAAAATTACCTCAACGAAATTTTAAAAGAAAGTGAAGATATTTTTCAAACTTTAAAACAGTAAGTTAACTTTAATGCTTAAACTTTAAATATATTTTTATATATCAAAATCAATTAATATCATTCTAATAATATGTTTCATTCAAGGAAATTAAAAGCACTTCTGACAAAATTCAATGACAAATATTTTAAATGTATGCCGAACATATAAATCTTATTGCTATGCATGTAATTATGTATATATTTATTTCTTAGCAAACCACTTTGCTCATATTTTAAACAGAACAGATTTTGTATAACCCAAAATATAGAAAGTTTTGTGTTTAGAAAAACAAATGAAGGACAGTCAGAGAAAACTCACAGCACTTTCAACCAAATAAAAGACTTGAATACAAGGTTAGTTTTAAATAAATGTTAATTTTTAACTGATTTTTATTTTCAGTTACTGCAGACGAATGAAGTTTAATGTCATGGATTACCGTATTATAACGATGTCTCAGACGTAGCTATCAATTAAGCACCTTACTAAAAGGGGCAGCAAGTTAGAGAAATAGCGAGCTTTCTGGGATTCGAACCTGGACCTGTTGCGTCCGAGTCCAGTGCTCTAACCACTTCTCTAACAAGCCTTGACAAGTACATATTAAACTATTTTAAATTATATAAAGCATGCTATCGGAATAATTTTAATGTAGGGCCTAATGTATAGGGTGTGTTGTATAGGGTGTGTTGTGTGTTGTAAATAATATCAAATATAAGGCTGTAAAAATTATATTTATATGTTATACAAGCAGTTGCATAACAATTGTAATTTAATATTTTTCATAACATAAAACATACTAGCTGTTAAATTAATAAGATAAATGTTCTTACTCATTTCAGTTTTGAAATACCTTTTATCTTAGAACAATTTACAGCAATAATGAACAATTCTGCTCCAATGACTTTTCATTCAAGGTCAGTTAAGATTATAAATTTCAAAAGATATAACACATTAAAGGTTAGGCCAGCAAAAATGAACTGAATTTTAATGCTTCTAGATAAACTACTTTTCGTAATATAATTATAGATAATATTTAATCATATTGTATAGATAGCTTAAAGTTCTGAATACAAAATGACATTTTGTATTAAAATCTATTAGTATTAGTATTTTTAGTCGTCGTGATGATAATTTTAACAAAAAATAAGTAATTTAGCCATTTGAATTTTTTTTGAAAAATAATTGAAATTTGCTGATGATCGGGTTTTATAAGCAATCTTTTCTTCAGTATATTAATTCTCACAATTAGCCACTTAATATCTAAATATGAATTCAGTGAATTATTTGATTTCAAAATATATGTAGTAACACTCCAGTAATTTTTTTTTGTTTTTTTAAATCTCAAATATTTGAAGAGTGATTGACTGCTGGTCAAATATTTATCAGCAGCTTCTAGCAATCCATCATTGATTAAGTTTCCCAATTATTTCCGTTGACAAATTAGGTGCTCGTCTGCAACAGATGAAACAACCAGACTATTATCACTTGGTCATCATCTCTCCGCTTATATAACAACTTTAACATCTCATCATCAGAATTACATTGCTCAGAAGATTCTTACTGATACAACGTCTTGGCTTTCTAAAATATTTAGGTTTGTCATTTTTGAATTCTTCTATTCCCATAATGTATGATTTGATTAACTGTTATTATTTAACTGTTCATTTATTTATTTTCAGATAAATATATTTATTATGTCATTAATTGAAGTTTTTATTATACAATATGTATAATTGCCAAGTAGTTTAAAATAGCAATGCAAGACATTATTTACAATTTTTGTATAATTATCAGGAGCCCCAGTTGAGAATCAATATCTCTTTACATTTTTATATTAAAATTACGGTGTTAGGCATAATTCACTAATTATTTTTAATTTATCAGCCTCTAAGCAATTGTTTCTTCATCAATTCAGAAATTTTAAATTACGTAAGAAATTACTGATTATAATACATGTCTTACTATGTCATTGTAAATTTATATCTAAGTGAAATAAATGCTCTATATACCTTAAATAAAATACCTGAAATCTTTGATGACTTAATTTATCATTTGTAATGTCTAAACTGGCTGAAGATAATTTCTCAATATGAAATTTTGCTTATTTTTTAATTTTCAAGATTTCCAGCTGATTCGGGTTACTTTCACTATGACCATTATGACGGTCTCACTGAAATGACACGACACTGTTTATTTAACAAGTATCCAGATTATGAAGAAAAAGGATATGAAGCGTTTGTTAGAAGTTTGCCTGTTATTTATATCAGTGCAGCTGCTGAACCAGAAGTTAAAGCGAACTTATGCAGTCGGGTATGCTTGAGTATTGCAAAGTGTGGATATAGTAAATTATAATTTGAAGTCAAACTATTTAAGATCAGATCATTAGTTAGAAATTGAGTTACCGTAAGATACCATAATCGTGATGAGTTTATTGGCAACAAATTTGTTGTCTTTTTTGAAATTGGCAAGATATAGTCAGGAGACATTATAACAAAGCCTTGATACATCGCATCATTAATTTGAAAGTGTTTGAGCAATTTATTGAAATTTATTTTGAAATTTATTTGCACTTACAAGTTTTATACAATCAACGAGTTCTCTTGCCAATCGTTTTTTAATAACATTGCAATAATTAGATTGCTCTCTTTATTCTTATTATGCATGTGTGTATTCAATTTAAATATAAATCAGACAAGTATTGAAATATTTGTCATAATTATGTTATAACAGATTGGATTACCTGCATCTGCTGTTTGCATTATCCCATTTGATATTGCCTATAACTTCTGTGAGACTATGGATCTCACTTTTCTGGAAAATCAGATTGCATCTGACATAGAAGCAAATAAAACTCCTCTCTTGGTGCTAGGATTTGCAGGCATGCAAATATATTTTTTTGACAATAAAATTAATCATTAGTAACTAAATTAAGTAAATTGTAATTTAAATTAAAATATTACTATAATATATATTTTTAGAAAATATAATAACTCAGATTCTAATTTTTTTAACTTTTTTTAAGCTAATTTTTATATAGATAAAAATGTAGGCATGTTATATTTGAATTGTTGCATATGAAAAGGAACTCCTAGTATGGGTCAGCTTGATAAAGTCACAGAACTGCATCAACTATGCAAGAAGAATAACATATGGCTACATTTCATGGGGTCAGTAACTTTTTTAACATAATTTACATTGCGTTGTATAATTTGCATAATTTTCTTTCATTTAATCATAGTTATGTATTTTTCCGGCATCAAATTATAGAATTTGTACATTGTATAGTAGTAATTGTGAGTACTTTTTTATTATGACAATTCTTCATGCCATTCATGGGTAGAAATTCAAAGTTATAGAAAATTCAAACATTGCGTGGGAATGTTTTTAGATTCATAATTATCTCGCAGACCAATCAAATATTTGAACATGCTTATAAAATATGTGTCAATTTAGTTCAATGATTTTTTCCTTTTTCTGAGCTGATGTACCCACTTTAATTAAATGACCATAACTATTTGAATTATTTGTATTTATTTGATAATTAAAATAATTCATTATTATTATAACGATTTATTGCAATTATGTTTTGCATTTAATTTATATTTTAAATTGAAAAACACAATATATTTACATGAATATATAAAAATTTACATGAAATAAAGACATACTGTTCTATGTAATTAGTGTGACTGATTAACATGGTTTGTATAAAATATTTCAGTCATATATATTGTGTTATATGAATTATATATTTTTTATATCTTTGTGTTTGTTTTTTTCTTTGATAGTTGAAACTTTTGAAAAAAAAATTCTTTTTTTTGCGCCAAAATTGTACTTTTATAAGATTAAATAATAATATGATTAAATAATAATAACAAGATTAAAAGAAAAGATATTTATTACGAAAGAACAAAAAGATCGAATATTGATTACTGAAATAAATTGGGTTCTATAATGTGATCTAGTTTAAACTTAGTTTTTGTATTGAATGGATACTTTCACAGAACTGATCTGGCGTTATTGTGTCAACTTTCTATACCTATCAATCTGTCACCTATCAAACGTTGCAATAGTGTTACACTGAAGTTGCCTGCATGGCTCAAGTTGCCTCATCTCACACATGTTGTATCTTTTTATGATATTAGTGAACATTTTCTGAGGACTATTGTAAAATATTGCATCTAATCGTAAAATCATAACAGAAATTCTACTGCAATTTTTATACGTTTTGTCAATGGCATGTATGTACTTCATCATTAGAACTTGTATTTATTTAATTTTGTTGTATTTATTTAATTTTGTTGTATTTATTTAATTTTGCGTATTCATAATATTCAATCATAAAACTATTTCTATTAATATTCAACCATAATTATATTCAACCATAAAACTATCTCTATTCATATTTTAGACACTTATGGCGAAGTGGTTGAAGTGCTAGGACTCGGAACTGACATGTCTCGGATTGATTTTTATGCTAAATGCATTGCAATAGTATATTACACTATTGCAATGCTTGATGCGCTGCACTTTTTAGCAAAATGTTTTATCAGATTGTTATACCTTCGGTCTCTTTTTCAATTGTAATCTAGGTGCTAAACTCAGACTAAACTCATTGATACAAATGTTAAACCGATTATAGTCATAATAAGTTTAATCATAAGTGAAAAATTCTTTAATGTTAACATTATATTAATGCTATAATTTGTTAATTTATACAGCATATTTTCTTTCGATCTATGATATTCATTTGATATATATTCTGAGTTTCCTTAGCTGCTGAGTAGACACTTTGCAAGAACTCTGCATTAAACAAAGAACTCAAAGAAGCTGATGATAAACCAGAATCTAAAGCATCCACTTCTGACTTAGATCTTTCAATAGATAAAAACGAGCAAGAAAATTATGCAAACTTGATCGAAAATGATATTACAGATAATTCTATTACTGAAAAACAGCAATTACTTCTTCATAATAAAAATAAACGACATGATTCGACCACAAATTACAAAATAATTTCCGATTCTTTTTGTGAAAAAGACAAAGTATTTTTCAAGGAAAATACCCACATAACAGAGTGCAGCAAAGATGCTTGTAATCTGAAATTACATTGCAAAATAATGGACAGAAATAATAAAAAATGTTTTACGTCTGATGTTAAAAGAAATGATGCGACATTAGTTTCCCAAAGTTCTGGTACACTGAAATGTAATTACGTCTGGCGCTGTTCAAGTGATGTAATTATACGGCGTTGCTTGCCACATTGGTTAGCTCTGCAGCATTTGAGTCATGATGGAATATCTGCTAGACTGACGCATTGTACTAAGCTGGTAAGCAGAATTTTATATATTTTTTAAATTCTGTAAGCAATGATTTATTTTAGCAGTGTTTTTGTAATAATCACTGATATTTCTTCAATTAGAGCATTTAATTTACTGTTATTAATATTTTATTAGGTTGATCATTTTCATCGGAAGTTAAAGATGATTCCAATCATTCGTACTGTGGTAAGAATCTCTATAACTGTTTTGAAATATTGAAATGGTATATATTTCTGAACAATTCATATTGTACAAATTTAAGATGCATATTAATTTAAATAGGTATATTAAGATATTATAATTTGGGATCAAATTACAATGTCTCAGTGTGGTAAGTCAGTTGGTAGAGCACAGCTGATTGATCATTGATCAGGCGTTAGTTTTATTATTACTGACTGCAACTTTGAAATTCATTTTAGACTAAATCTGCAAAAGAATCTCCAACAAGAATAACAATAGGGGATCTCTTGTATAGAATAGTTACTGCATTTGTGAGTATTCTCAGCTTACATTCAATAATTTGTTTCTGTTTTTTTAGTTGACATAAACAAACTTTAGTCTAAAAATTAGAAGTTTATTTATGCATTTTTTATATGTTAAAACGACTTCTTTACAGAATTGTAGATGACAAATGAATGTAGATGATCTTATGCCTTTTTACTGTGTTTTTTTAAAAAAAATCAAAAGGACTAATTTGAGTAATTTATCAAATTAATAATTTACTTGGCGTCCAATTTAAAAAATTTATGTACTATCTTTTATGACATATTATACATACAGTAATGTGCAAGAAGATTGTGATTTTAACTTGCAGTGAAGCAAATAGCAGACGTTTTTAAATGCAGTTACTAGAAAATGTTAACAACAATTTTTTTTAAATAATATGTTTTGGATAAATACTTTCAATACTGAAATTTAATTTATTGTGTTTGACTAAATGGTCTGAGTTTTATTTATAAAAAATATTTATAAAATCATGAAGTGCCGCATCATTTATATATAAATTTTGCTGCACTTTAATGAATCTTTGATCAATCTATTTTCTTTTTTTTCAGATTATAATTGAAGTTGAAAATCCGGTAATTGTATTTTGCTATCGACCACTTCCATGTAAGTTAGTGATGTTAATGTTAGAATAGTTTTGTTTCATTAAAATGTGCTTTAGAACAATGGATGCCGAGAAGCAAGTCGTGTCACACATAGAAGCGCAATGCTATTTAGCTCATCGCATGACAATATCTTGTATGATGCAGTTCAGCACATGCATAGAGCTAAAAGCAATTTACTAGTCTCACAAAGTTGAGTAATTGATGTATAAAAATGCGCTGCATGAAGAAATACAGTGCATATCTTAACGAAAGTAGTGCATCGTGTGGCTTGTGATTGTGCGTCTTGTGAAATTTGAAATTTGTTGAAACTTTATGAAATCTGTTGAAGCGATATGCCAATCACTGGCGTACCGAGGGGGGGGCAGAGAGGACGAGCCGCCCCGGGCGGCACTTTGATAGGGGGCACTTTTCAAGTGCAGAATGCATGTCAAGAAGTGTATGCTACACTTCTCCAAGTGATTCAATGTAGAATGTTTTGGGTAGATGTGTATTGCGACATATATCTCACAAATCGTTTAATGACACAATGACATCTAGAGGAGAGGATGATAAATATATTAAATCCTAACAGAAAACATTTCAGTCACTTTATACTACTTACCCACTGTTACACTCACTCAGTACACTTTATTGAATATTTTACAAAATGTTTCTATTTTCAATTGTAGATCATTTCACTGATTCTAAACCTGTAACAAATGACATCAACTTAGTTTCACAGGCTGACGTTGATAAAGTTGACATTGTAGTTGAAAGTGATCATCAGTGTTCAGACAATACTGCACATTCAGCTGAGGCAGGCTTATCTGTAGAGAACAATAAAATTGCTGCAACTTTACATTCACAGACTGCTTACACAAAGCGTCTCAATGAATGGGTATGATTGTGTCTTTTCTTTAATTAATTATATCAGTGTTTTCATGCAGTAAATTCAGTGATAACTATATTGCAATTCAAATGTTATGTTATGTTATCATACCGTGAAGTATATGATATATTTGATTATCTGATATGGAGCCATTGCATAATTACGTAACGCTGGAAATGGCTTTTTTTGACCCACCCACCCTGTAACGTTTCGTAACGTTTTCAAGGACCCCACCCACCCACCCTCCAGCGTTACGTAATTATGCAATGGCCCCTATAGCACAAAAGATATTGATGTCATTGTTAACACATTGTTGTGATAGCAAGTTGACTATATTATTTTTATCAAAACTTTTTAAAATTAATTTTCTTTTTTTGGTAAAGGATCTGCTGCTTTGCGTTTACAGGCATTACTTAATACATGAATGGCATCATAAGAATTTTCCCCGATGCAATTCTGAACAATATTTTTTACTGGAATAATTTTGAATAATTTCTTAATTGCTCTTTTGTTGCTTGGTTTGTGTATAGTTTATAGAAGGTCTACAGTTGGAGTGTAACAAGCATGATATTCAAATATCTGCAGTCAGTGTTGATGAATTAGGACCTTGCGCTCGTGTTTGTCTTCTTGATTCAAAGCATAGTATGATTGAATTCAATAGTTGCTTTAAATTTTATTGTTAATATAATGAACTTTCTCATAAAATATAATATATATGTGCCATTACCTTCCAGGAAAGTCCTTTAATTAAGAATCAAGAAAGTATGCACAGCTACTTTAAACAATGTGTGTTGATGAAATTTCAGCCACAGCAGAGACGCCAAATAGTCAATTTGTTTAAATTATCCCAACTTATATTATTTTAATTATGATGGCCTATTGACAACGCAGTAGTATAATGCATAAAATATATTTATCAAACAATTTAAACTTTGCAAAAATTCTATTAAAATTTCTTTAAATTATTTAAATCTACAATTACTTAATTTTCACAAACAATATATTTTCTTAGAATTTTTTTATTATAAAATACACCTACAATTAAATCTTTAGAGCTTGCATGTTTCTTTATTTCGTCAGCATTCAATCCAACTCTTGAGAGTATTGAGTGGTTGAATAAATACATAGATGAGAAGGTGAAAACTTTGGATCTGCTTCAAGCAGCACATGGACATCTACTGAGCTCAGTGAAGGATCATCCACATCTCAGTGTTGTCAGTTCTTTACTTTGGGATGGAATTGGTTCTGTTAGGTGAACTCTTTTATTACATATTAATATTTCAATCATTACTCTTTATGATTAATATATGATTGTCAATTGCACAAATATTCCGAATTCAAATCAATTTTTTTATAATTTATAAGTTCTTGTGCTAGAAAATTGAGATGCGTTTGTGAAACACATATATTATAAAGTAATCTTTTAAAAATCTTTTTAATGGATTACTTATTTACTTACTTATTTTTTATTGAAATTAAAATTTTTTGCGTAAACTTGAGTCATTAGCGGAATAAATAAATTATCAATTAATTAATTAGTTAACTATTTTAATTATAGTTAAAAACTTTGAACAAAGTTTGACTGACTGTAATGATTCAGTCACTCATTAATTAATGAATGAATTAAATCAATTCATTAATTTAACTTTATATACTAATTGAATTAATGAAACAACCAGCTAGTGTTTTGATTGATCAGATCAGTGTTTCTTGTTTATTTACATTACAATATATCTTTATTAAACTACATTAAAATTGTTGTTTGAATCTTTGTTTTCTTTATACACTTTCTTCAATGCACAGATACATAGATGACAATGAAAATAGTTTCAATGTTGCGAGGATTAACAATCTGCAGAAAGACTTATTTAAACTTCTTCATTCCAAACATAACTTAACCTTGGGTAAAGTTATATATCGTTTTATATATATAGTAGTATTTTTGCTGGATATTAAGAGATTAAAATGTTTTGAACGCCACTCTCAGTGCGGAATTATATTTTTTGATTTAGCAAGAAAGCATTAGAAGTTTTACTCAAAATAATCTCTTCTTCAGATGTATATTAAAAAAATAATAGTCAATATTTTTATATTTTATGATTTTGACAGGTGTTGCAAATGATGGCATGCTATGCATTCATCTTGGGGAACAGTTGGATTTAGACAGTGTAAATCATTCTCTTGAGTTTATATCACTGGCTGGTCAAAAAACCTCAGAGGAATTACATGTAGGCAGTTTATATTAAACTTTAAATTCAGTAGAATTTGATTATCAAATATTAAAAACTTGTTATCTCTACAAGCTTGCTCCAGTCACATCTCATTTTTGCAATAGTTACAAAAATAAATTTTCAAAGGTGCTAAACATTAAACTTAATTCGAATATAATAATTATTTTACAGCGATTCTGTCAATTATGCTATTATTTTCAACTAATGTACAGCTACTAATTTTAATAATTAATAGTTAATAATTAACAAATAGTTTCTAATATTTTTATTTTGTCCATTTCAGTTATAACTGCAATAGCGACATAATGCAAGAAGATTTCAGTATCAACAGACAGCTGCAATCTTAATTATACCAGTTAAATAAATGTAACCTTCATATCCTAAATCTATGTTGAAATCTCTATACTCAAAAATTCAGATCTCTCCACTATACTGGGCCAGTCATATACTTAATGAATGCTGTTCCTTGATATATTATGTTGGCTACTCTTAATAATTTTTGTTCATTCTTAATAGAATTCCTGAATAATGTAAAACTTCTAATTCCACTGAGAACTTAATTAAAACTTACTGAGGTTTGGCAAGGAAAGAGATAGAGCTCGAGGTATATCCTAATAATTGAAGTAGAAACTGAGGGGTCTGGTATTGTCTTAATCAACCTTCCAACCCACCCCCTCCTCCTCCCACCCATTCTTCCCGTCATTTCTATCTCTAATTCTTGATTAAATAAATTAAGTTGAATTGTGTAAACTTTGTTATGTGATTTTAAATAATTATAGTTATTGTGATGAACTTTACTTTTACAACACAATTTTATTAGCTTGGTAAAAAAAATTAACAACCTCTTCTTGGCCAGATGACAAATTTATTAAAATTCACTTCAATACATCGACATAAATACTTTTAAAATTTGTTTTCTGTATCGAGTCACAGAGAGCGAATTTATACTTATCTAAACTACTGCTATATTCTGTATATACTGCAAGAATTTCAAGTATTTAAATTACTTCAAGAAAAATACAAACGAGCAAATGTTCAGTTTTATGTTTTATATGAGATCTTTAATAAATTGAAAATGTCCGCGCCCAGCGGGTGCGTGCGAATATGACTTTTACTTGAAAATGCATCCAATAATTCTCTGCCTAACACTTTGCCTAATTCATCGCAAGAATTCCCTCGTCGTTACTGGTTCTTGATTGACACGAAGCCCCTCCAGATGATAGAATACTTCTCACGTGAGTTAAACGCATAATTATTGTTTTAAAGTGTGTAAATAATTTCAACTGACGAATTATAAATAATTTCAGCTATCGTAAATGTAATAAGATACGAAACGTTTAAATTACGTGTTTTAATTACTGGAGACCGAATGAATTTTTATAAGTAAATGAAAATGTTAAGAGCAATTTTAGAAAAGAACCTATAATCCCATCCCTCGTTGAATTATTTCTTGAATGTCAATTTTAAATTTGTTAACAAAATATTTATTTATGGGATGGATTTATTATTTAAGTTAGCCCTTACTAACCCTAAAGATAAAATAATTTGTTTAGAAATTATATCTAATTGACATTGTATACACTGCAAAAAATTTAATTTCCTGTTGACAAAATTGAGCTGAAATTGTCCAGAACTTTGGCAACAGTTTCAGTTGAGTTAATTGTCTAGTAATCTGTGAATGGCTAGTAATTTTTTTTATTGAAGTGATATTTCATTGTTGTTTGCAAACATAATTGAAACTGCTAATGTAACAGCAAAGGTATCTAATTACAATACGGAAATAGTTGATCAATATAAACAGCAAGATTCAAAGAAACATATGCAAAACGGAATATAGATACAATTATAGTTGAATCATACCAAGACTGAATCTACTTTGTTTTTATTTGTAGTTGAATGTTTACATAGATCATTATTATCATCAATATCAGTTTACATACACTATTAAATCCAGTTCCCATTAGAGTGATGATAGTTTTCATATTATTGCATCTTGTGTTAACATAGATATTAAATTATTTTCATCATTATTTTATCATTATTTTTCTTTATTACTGATTTTGTTCATATTTTTAAGTATTTAATAATTAATTATTACATATGTGTGTACAGGCTCCATGAAACTGTGATATTTCTTAACATGATTTTTTAAATACCAACTTTTTGTTATTTCTTATTTGTGAATAAGTTTTTTACTTCGCTTTTCCCAAAGGCGTAAATGTATTTACTACATTCTGTTAACTTGAAATATTTACTCATTGGTTGAGTTCTCTACACAGCTTGACATAATTGCATCTATATATGACTTTTATATAACTAACAAAAATTTGCTGCTGTATTTATTTTCTAAACTATTATTATTGTTTAAAATATTCTTTTTAATATTTAAATAGATTGTCAAATGTATGACATTGCAGAATTGTACAGAAGGTAATGTGCGCAAAGAAGCAGAATCTAATCAACCGGTTCACATTCCAACCGACTATTTCGAAAAAAATTAAATTAAAAAATACAAACCGCACAGAAACAGCGCGCAAATATTAAGAATATGTCAAAACAAATAAACACAAAATCAGGATTAAGTGAGCAGAATACAAGAAATTCGTACAAAATTAATCAAAAACATGAAATAAATATCCCTCTGTATATGTATATATACAATGCACATATACACATATACCATGTATACGTTGTGTGTAATATACTGGCAAAAAAAATTCAAAATTTTTCTTTTATTGTAGTACATGTATATTTATTTACGATACCATATTTTAATTGTAATTTTGCAAAGTCTTTATAATAGACTTGATTAATTTTCAATTGCTTGCACAATATACTTTTAAAAATTAAAGAATACAAAAAATTATATCTACGTAAGTCATAATGCAATTCAAAATTGAAATGACCACTATAATATTAACAATATCTTATAACTTTAGTATCTTTCGTTTTAACAACTATCAAAAACAGTATCATAAGCATAACTTATGTTATTTAACTCAGATATTGACAGAGACGTTGCGTCTGTGCCGTACAGCAGAGATTGTAAACCTTGTGAATCAGTTAAAGTTAAATGTCATTTTCTGAAGAATTTTCAATGCGACCAAGAATGGCATTTACATTTAAAAAATCTTTTTATGATCTTTCCAAAAGCAACTGAAACTGTTTCCGTTACATATAGTTACACCAAGAAATTTAGTCGGCATTGTCCATTCTAAACAAAAGTTATTGAGAATTAATTAGGTTTACAAATAATTTTATGTCTGGTGCCAATTCTTATGCAATGACTTTTATTAACATTGACAGGCAAATCTAAATCATGAAAAACATTAGAACATAAATTAGGCATTAACTGTAAATCAGTAACAGAAATAGAAAGCAATATTATATCATCCGCATACATGAAACTGTTAAAACATTTAAAATTTGCGTAACATCCTTAATTAGATTTTTCAAGTTTTTGAAGCACAACATCGACATAAATAGAAATTAAAAGAGGCGAAAAAATTCCACCTTGCCTTACACCTGATAAACATTGTATATAGTAAGAATAGAAACCATCTCATTCAACTTTAGACAACGTTTTACAAAGCCAATTTTCTAATATTGTAACTAATTCAGGATTCAAATTAGCTTCCAATAAAGTGCATAGTAAACCAAAATGGTTAGCTTTATTATAAGCCTTTTTTAAGTCAATTACTCCCACATTGAGAGTGCACAACATCTACATAAATAGAAGAAAGGTTTACAAATAATTTTATCCTCTGCTACAGACCCCTGTGACCCTTGTGATAACATTTCCCAAATTGTGGCAACCCCAATGATAAAATTTTAAAATTGTGGTGACCCCAACACAAGAATTTGTTATATTTTTAAAAAGTCAATTTATAAAGAAATAAAGTGTTTAACTTTACATTTTGCGTGTGTTTTGTGCAATGTACATTGCAATGTACATTGCAATGTACATTGCAATGTACATTGCACAAAAAACGCGTCTTTAATTAAAAATAATAATTCTCAGAAGATCTCAGGCGACCCCTGGCAAATTGTCAGGCGACCCCAGTTGGGATCGCGACCCACAGGTTGGGAACAGCTGCTCTATTATTAAAATAACTTTATTTAAAGAATGAATTGCCATTTGACAATTTGAGCCCGTTTTAAACCCAAAGTGTCTATCTGAAGTTATAATTATTAAGAAAATGTGGATAAAATCAATATTCAAATATTTTTTTAATTATTGGACAAATTGAAATACCGCGAAAATCATCAGCGTCGACATTCTTTTTATTGCCCTTACTTAAATTTAAGAATAGGCTTAATAACACACACACGAAAAACTAGTCCACAGGAAATCATTGTATCACTGGATCTTGGACAAAATAACAACAATGGAAGGATGCGCATGTTTAATATGTTCAATTGTTAAGTGATCATAACTGCTGGCTTTATTACACAAATATTTTTGTTTAAATATATATCATTTTTATCCAAATCCTTTTGCGAGCAAGCCTTTTTAAAACTGTCTGCGAAATAATCCGCCACAGAGGATTTATCCACAATATTATTAACATTCAAGTCAGAATTTTTATTAGGCATCTTAAAATTAGCTTTCCATAACTTCTAAAATTTATTATCTTTATTTATCTAAATTTATCTTAATTGTCTTTCATGGTATTTACTTACCTTTCTAATAAATGTTTTATATTTTTACTATTATATTCTTAATTTTGGAATCCAAATGCAATAGAGAAAGAAATTTTTCAATAACAGCAGAAAGTTTTAATGTTAACTTTTTGTTAGTAAAAGTTATAAATTAAATAAACATATTATTAATAACAATTATTGAAATAATTACTTTTAAAGCTGACTATTCTTTGTTAGATGATTGATGCTTAATTTTGAATGTTATTACGTCTAAGTTTTAATGTTATTAAGTGTTATTGCACTTTGTTAAGCTCATTGTCAATGTGGTTAAAGCGGATAACCTTGCTTTGAAGGGTTCTAGGTTTTGAGTCCCTGTGTGCTAAATATTTCAATAATTGCTGCATATTTATTAAAATATATCTAACTTTCAAACTACAACATTGGCATATAGATGTAGGTACCTTATAAAGCATAAAAATATCATGCACACATAATATTTGACACACATAGACAGAAATGTCTTAACGTGTATTGTTTTTGTCTGGATTCTCAATTATCAGTGCGGATTAAACACTGTGTAGGCCCCTATAGGCAGCCGAAATTTAGGGGCCCTTTGCAACTACTTTGTAGTCTGTACTCCAGTGGCGGATCCAGGCCATCCAGTAGGGGGGGGGGGCGATTTTTTTTCAGAGCGAACGACCTTTTTTTTGCTTTTCGACTAAGTTGTACGTTTCTCAGCAAACTTTATAACATTGCATGCTCTCTAGACAGTCAAAAATATATTAAATATATCTGTATCTATAGAAGCCTGCCAGCTTTACATCAATTTATTACAAACATGTATCTTAATTTACTATGTAGGGGTGGGAGCTCTGATCAGCTCCCAAGTCAGACCTCCATACCCATGTCCGACCCTTCAATTTAACGCACTCGCACTAGCTCTCCATCTGGCTCTAATGATTTCTCTTTCTCTCGCCCTCCTAAACCCACTCTCAAACATATCCCTCGCGGTGTTCGTCAGAAAGCCTCTATCGAGTTCAACAGACGTCTACGTGCCTTACTTGCAGCTCCGTCTTCTCTGGATTGCTGGCGAGGAGTTTTTGAGTTTGCTGGTTGTCTGTCAACCCCGTTACGTGGCGGACGACAGAACAATTTGATCTCTTAAATTGCGTCACAAATTACTCGCGTAGCTGACGAACTACCCCCTAAGAGTCAGTCAGCTTTATATAATGAGCGCCCTTCTGTTAACAAGAAGGTCAAGGACCCGGAAGAAGCAGTACGTCGTGCATCCAACAAATTACAAGAAGGTAATGTTCAAGGGGCAGCTCGTTTACTGTGCTCTCAGAAAACCCTTGCCCCTCTGAATAGTACCTCTATACAAGCCCTCCAATCCAAACACCCGCCATCTCCAGTTGATCGAAGAACCCCACCCTCATTAAGTGCTCTCTCCATGACTCACCCGCAGACATGTCTCACCCGCAGATGTTAAATCTGCCATCCGGTCCTCTGCGCCAGGTACTGCGGGTGGGATAGATGGGCTGAGACCTCAGCATTTGAAAGAAATGACTGATGCTTGGGATGGAAGTGGCCTGTCAGAGTCTCTGACAGGCTTTGCGAATCTTGTTCTTGATGGCGGCGTGCCAATAAAGGCGGCGTGCCCAATCTTCTTTGATGCTAGACTTTTTCCTTTTAAAAAAAGGGACGGGGGGATTCGTCCAATAGCTGTTGGACTTACTTTACGCCGTCTTGCTGCCAAAATCGCTAACTCTCGAGTATTAGAAACTTGCGGTGGGGTGCTTGCTCCTCAGCAACTAGGAGTTGAGCAAAGGGTGGAGCAGAGGTTGTGGTCCATTCTGCTCGGAATTATATCAGCAGTATGAACGAAGAAAGGGCATTTGTAAAATTAGATTTCTCAAATACTTTTAATTCAATTCGTCAATTCATAAATTAATAGATTAATAGTTTAACAAATTTAATAATAATTAATACTAAATCAAATTTGACAAATAGGTTTTACCAACTGGAATGGTGGAGTAATAATTAGTGCTGGATCCATTTCTCCAGGTTCTTCCTAAATTAATAAATGAACAAATAATTAAGTAATTAAATTAATAAACATATAAAATAATAAATTAATAGATTAATAGTTTAACAAATTTAATAATAATTAATACTAAATCAAATTTGACAAATAGGTTTTACCA
>JAQIXG010001751.1:0-20362 GCA_034700105.1 Oconnorella tubifera | reverse complement strand
AGCATATAATCTAGGGCTTATTTGAATAAGCCCTAGATTATATGCTGGGAAGTATAAAATAATTCTATATCATTTTTTTGAAAAGTTAAATTTTTGATTAAATATATTAAACTACTAATTGATTATTGATAATTGATTAGTTTAATATATTTAATCGAAAATTTAACTTTTCAAAAAAATGATGTAGAATTAAGTGTACGAAAAAACTTACAAGATTTAATGAAGTATTTAATTAAGAAATAAACTTCAATAAAGTTTTACTGATACATAAAAATACACACACGAACCATAGAGAATGTATTTTCCGAGAGGCTTAAGAATGCCAATGCCCTTGTTAGTGTCCTCTCCACACAAACTGTCCAACACTATATCAACGCCCTCTGGTGACACTCTACAAACAACTACAGTTCTTTATAAATAGCTCAAACTTTCATACTAAATATCTTATCTAATATTAACCAATGACTTATTATCTGAAACTAATTACAAACAATTGTTGAATTGTTCCTTTTTCATTAAAAGTTATCATTTAAAACTTAAAGGAGTTAGATTCCAGAAAACACTTGCTCAGAATATTAATAAAGTGTTATGTTTATAAATTTTTCATCTGATTGACAAATATATACATTTTTGGTAATTGTTTGAAAGCTTAAAATACCCCCCCCTCCCTTCCTAATATTCATTGTGAAGCAGATTAATCAGACATTTCTTAATGCTTATGGAACAGATAAAGTTTATCACAATTTAATAACATATCGGCAGCAATTAAAATCAATAAATTTGAATGTTTGCTAGAAAATGAATGCATCTAACTTTCTAATCTCTGCCGTGTAATCAGCGCTATGATCAAAGACGTGATCAGTTAGACCAACAAGAGCCTCATGCTTGTTGCTGGATGCTGTACCGAACACTGTAGCCCCACGCACTGTCTTACATAACTGAGAGACGGCGATGCCCTGCAACAATACAAGGATGAAAGATGAAGAGTACAAGAATGAATTAAAGATCATAAAACAAAACCAGTTAAATACTTAGCATATCAGATATTATAGTCAAAAACATTCCGAGACACAATTAAAAATTAAAAAACTTTTCAATTATAATATATTTTGCAGCCTATCAACTGAAAAACTTTCTTCATTTCAATGCCATTAGATATCTTGGTAATTGGCAGATAAAAATTTGAGCTACTTATTTTACAAATTAATAATAAATCGTATAATATCACAATATGGCATTGCCATGTGTTCATAGATTATCTTTATGTTGATTAGAAACAATTTAAATATTTGTAATGCAGATACAATAATCTGATATATTATCTTTATTGCAGTGTAACAGTGCATTGCTCAAACAGACTCGTAATAGAATCAATCAACAGTCATCAAGCTTCGACAAGAATACATGCAGTCAAGGTTGTTTCTTTATACTTACAGACAGACATAAAGCAAAATGAATTACAATTCACTTACAATTCCTCCACCTGCCGAATGAACAAGCACAGACTGATCTTCACGTAGATTGCCAAGATCAAAGAGAAGCATGTATGCCGTCACATAGTTCATAAACAAAGCGGCTCCGTCCTCAAACGATACGCTACTTGGCAAGGGATAGACGAACTGTTCACTGACGGTAACCAACTCAGACCAGGCCTTGTAGTCACTCACGGCTATCACTCGGTCACCAACCTAAACATTCAAAATCGTATTTTTAAAGTTGATCAGAATGTGAATAGAAACGGTTCTCCATTTCTATAATAGCCGTGCAAGTAATAGAAAATGACAGCCTTGCAGCAAAAACCTTGTTTTTTAAATCCTGCTGGATCAGAAGTAAAGTTGCATTTGTTCTACTCACTCATCAAAATCTTTCTACAATTATAATAAGTAATTGATGAAGTCCAGCAACTGCCAGGTAAAAAGTCAAGTGTTTCCATTATTGTCACGTAATGCAAAGAAACGACAATGATTCATTGTCAATTAATGATGCGTCAATAGAGTTACTCTGCTAATTGTTACTTGCAAGCTTATTTCTTATTAAAAAATCTTACTGTTAAGTTAAATGGTAAACAAAAAATAAGCAATGAACAATCGATGATTTATTAACTTAGATTTAGGGTTAAAGTTGGAGTTACATATAACAGATACATGCTTTAACGACGCGTCATTCACGCTATATGCCTAATGATTTGACGTCATTCAATTCATTGGCTTAATGCCTTGACGTCATTCAAGCCATTGGCTAAATGATTTGATGTCATTCAAGTCATTGACTTAATGATTTGATGTCATAGTCGCTTTATGCCTAATCATTTGACGTCTATCAAGTTATATATCTAACTATTTGACACCTTATTATCTAGATTTAAATTGTCTTATTGATATTGCTTAATAAGTCTGTAAACTGCTATTTAATACCAAATAATCGGATGTAGCACTCCGTATATAGCACTGTATGTATCACTGTATATAGCACTGTATAGGCTATAGTACTGTTGCAGCACTATATATAGCACTGTTGTAGCACTGTATATAGCACTGTATGTATCATTGTATGTAGCACTGTATGAATCACTGTATACAGCACTGTATGTAGCACTGAATGTAGCACTGTGTATATAGTTATTATTTATTTCTTAACAAACCTTCGATTGATTGCACACAAAGTGGAAAAAAGCAAAATGTTTTCATTGTCTCCAATGAATTACAAGTAGTATATAATCAGTCTCTACGTAGGCCTATATTTGTTTTTAAGTCTACAGCGTGTTCTCTCTCTGACTGTCAACAGTGACGCGTTGTTTGTAATAAAGACCAAAGTACAGTGTCTTACTTCATGTAGGCCTACTTTATTACAGTTTTGAAAGAGTCTCATTAAATTGATTTAATTATAAATAATATTTGCATTTATTGAACTCCGATATTGAAAATAATACAAATTATTCTGCGGTTCGCTTGTACCTGAGAATCGTGATTTAAATCTGATCAGTTAAAATATATTTAAAATCCATTAATATTTTAATATTGATAAATAAACGACTGCTACATTGAGATGGTCGAGTGTTTCATCTGATAGAGCATTATGCTGTGCGTGTGTCACAGATTCAGTTGCGAAATGATTTCTTGTTTTAATAAATCAGACTAGAGCTATATCATTCTTTGTATATGCACGCTACTTTATATAGCCATGCAGTATTCTGTCAATTATATATTTACATAAATTGAACGAAAATAGTACTGTTATTATTTAATATTCATAGTTAAGTTTTATCAGTGGCGTAACTACCGTGGTAGAAGCCACAGCAATGCTGCGGGGACCGGGCGTGCTGGGTGGCCCGACTCAAAATAAAAAATTTCAGTGAGCATTATTTATCAGGCTATTAGTTACAATTAGAATGGTAATATTGTAGTAAGCTTACGCGGTGAAAGTGTGCCAAAAAGAATAAGGACTAAAAAAATCATCAATGTTGAAACGGTTTTATTTTGGCATTTTTTGGAAGTGCCGAATTTGATTGGAGCCGCGTACAAAAACTTGCTGTGGGGCCCCGTGGTCAGGTTTTTTCGCCACTGCAACTTTATGATTATGTCTATATAGATGTGAATAAATAAGTTTATGCTTATAATTTTCTCCATCTTTCTCGATGTATCACGTGTAGCATTATTTTAATTGCACAAGCGCTGTTGCCTCCTTTATATATTTAATGAATGTAACAATATATTGAAAAATTGACAATTACTTTCTAATAGCAAACTTCAGCAGAGTTTGAATGCTGTACTTACGGTATATTTACTGACCCCCTCCCCGAGCGCCTCTACCTCCCCCGCGCACTCAAAGCCCATCGTGAAGGGTGTCTTGGGGGGGTTGTCTACCGCCCCCTGACGCACCATCAAATCTGTGAAACTTATTCCACTAAAAACAAAAACAGTAACAATATATACATACATACAATCAGTTCAATTATATGTCTTTAAATTAAACAGTAAATAATTATGAACATGGATTATAAGTAAAACAAAGCTAATAAATAAGTAGAGGGGATTATTAGTCAAACCATGCTAATAAATAAGTAGAGAGGGGATTATTAGTCAAACCATGCTAATAAATAGATTGAGTAAAGAAATCAACTCGTGTCACAAATTTAACCCTCAATGACCCTTGACCAGTGACTAAGTTGGGACAACTTACAACAAACAAACAAACAACAATTTTAATTAGAACAAAGAGCAGCAGCAGACCTACTGCTAGGCCTACAGGTCAAAAGTGACAAAGTTCATCCTCGAAGCGAGTCAATAGAAGCGATACAGTAAAACATATAGCAAATTATAAATACTTTATATAGGCCTGACATGAATTATTCTTTTTTAAATTTAAAGTAATATATTCAATACAAGTCAATACAAGCATAGTCGAAACAAAATTCTGATAAGTTTGTAGCATAAGTTATTAAATCAAAATCTGATCGAATCTTTATTTTTAAATAAAATGACATTAGAAATTTAAAACACTTGGATGAGTCTGTTTACGTGTGTCTCAATCTTCTCTGAATAAACTCACATAATATATTCAAACACCACGCGTATAATTCATTTAGCGAACCTCATATCGTCTAAATTCTAATTTAAACAATTAAATGAGCTGAATAAATTGCAAGATAATTATCAAGCGTCGTTTGAATCATTTTTGCAATAACAAAACCAACATTATTAAGCCAAGAATTAGTTTTATTAAGAGTTAAGTTACCAGGATTAAAAACTACAAATAAGAATAAGATATACTGAACATTAATGAGCTACAGGCTTATAGAATCAGTGATATAGCAAGATGTTAAAGGGCGCTTGGGCAGAACTTCAACGATGTGTCCTAGTATGTTATTTCAAATGTAAAACTCTATTGAGTTTTACATTTGAAATAACATTATTTATACATTTTTACATAATTATGTAAAAACTCTGTTGAGTTTTTACATAATTATATAAATATGTATAAATATTTACAAAAAAATCTGCTATCAGAATCATTGATTGATAGAGATAGCTTCGAGCTTGTTTCATAATTGAGAGAGGTGAATAGAGATCATATGGGTCTACATACATAATGATGCTAATATACTGCATATTATTTAATGTGCTTTGAGAAAAAACTTACTTGGCTCCAATAAATTATTGCCATTTAATATTTATATGATCGTGCACTGCACTCTAACATAATCATAACATTATATGCAAGAAATTTGTGATCAATCATAATTGCATAAATATAAATGATGCAAATACACATCACTTCTGCGAAACAACATACACGTTATAGTTTATTTGAGTGAATAATGCAGCAGTTTCTAAGCTGTTGTCATAACGAAGAAATTGGTTTCGAGTAAGTTCAACAGACGAACAAAAGTCATCAGCAAGTTCTGAGACGATAAGACGACGACGACCAGCGTTAATTTTGCGTTGAGTGCAAAATATGAGATAAACTATGGATGTATATTGATAATTTCAGTTAATATTCACAAAGGATAATTGTTAAATTTATTTAATTATTCGTTCTAACGTTAAGTTTATTGTTAAAGCTGATCACAATTTAGAATTGCACAAATAATGAAGATATATCACTTCATAAATTATTCTCTCTAGCACGGAGCACAAGAATAACATAAGCAATGTTAAGAGTACACGCCTACTTTAATTAATAAGCATGCCTGTTACTTATATAAGATCTATATAATTGTAGGCTACATAATATACTGTGCATCTCGCTTCGAAATGAGTGTATAAGGTTTCACCTCTCAGTCTTCATACTTGTTTGTATTCATAGTCATCAACAATTTAAGGTTACACAAAACGCTTACTTTTAACCTAAATATTAGCAAAAATCTGCATGAGGTATTACTTTTTTGTCCGACCCTACATACAAGACGACTATAATTATAGGTTCTAATGTTGAGTCAATTCAACCTGCTGATATGCTATCGGAGCAATGATAAAACTTGCAATAATGCTGCAGTCAGCATTATTGTAGCTAACCTACAATAATGCTGACTGCATCTAAATGTAATTATATAAATCAAAGTGTTGTGTTGCAAGCTTTTGGTCCGTGTCAAAACAACCAAGACAAATCGGCCCATCTGTTAAAACAACCAAGACAAATCGGCCCATCTATTAAAACAACCAAGACAAATCGACCCATCTATCAAAACAACCAAGACAAATCGGCCCATCTATTAAAACAACTAAGACAAATCGGCCCATCCATTAGTGGGAGGCCAAGATAAATCGGCCCATCTATTAGAGGGAGGCCAAGACAAATCGGCCCATCTATTAGAGGGAGGTTAAGACAAATCGGCCCATCTGTTAGAGAGAGGCCAAGACAAATCGGCCTATCTATTAGAGGGAGGTCAAGACAAATCGGCCTATCTATTAGGAGCCCAAGACAAATCGGCCTATCTATTAGAGGGAGGTCAAGACAAATCGGCCCATCTATTAGAGGGAGCCCAAGACAAATCGGCCCATCTATTAGAGGGAAGTCAAGACAAATCGGCCCATCTATTAGAGGGAGCCCAAGACAAATCGGCCCATCTATTAGAGGGAAGTCAAGACAAATCGGCCCATCTATTAGAGGGAGATCAAGACAAATCGGCCCATCTATTAGAGGGAGGCCAAGACAAATCGGCCAAATCTATTAGGGAGAGGACTCGATTTAGGGTTCAGGTTATGTTATGACTGGAGTTGGAGTTAGAATAGTCAGCATTAGCGAGAAATTAACGAGGTATATTTTTCACATTAATGAATATATTCGGGACAGGTTTGCTATGACGCCAATAAATGTAGTTAAATAAAGAAAGATTGTTTGTATTATTATCTAAATGTTGTGAAAACTAATTTTAAAAAACGCAGAAAAGTATCCTGATGAATCTTTTCATTACAAACAGTATCTGAACTTACTTGAGAGAATAATTTCATGATAAATTCTGATTACATTAATGAATCGCTTTCTTTACATGAAAGTAGAATGATAAACAATCAAAAAGCATTGAAATAATTAGGCCAAAGCTACCTACATCTAGGACTATAAAAATAATAAAAATATATCCGTTTATCTTTTATGTTTAAGTCACTATTATATAGTAATAATGACTTATAAATATTGAGCAATAATGATATTGTGCAAAAAATAGAACGGTATAAAAAAATCAGCCAATTCTGAGCGCTGCTAATTGGCTTACGAAAACATTGAGACTTTATATAGTTAACTGTCGTGAGAATATCTCAATGTCAAGAAACGCATTTAAAGTAAATTAAAGACATAATATTAAATAAAAGTATATAGCATAAAATATATAACCTGTAATCAATTGTACGTTATTGCTAAATAAATAAAATCAATTATTATATATCTACTGACCAAGCCTTGACGCGGACTAGCACTTCACCCTCGCCTGGTTTAGGTTCAGGTTTCCTCTGAACCTTAACCATCCGAATCCCACCAAATCCAGTCAGCACCACACAGCGCATCTCCTTAGTGGTAGAATTCTCGTGAGCAGGCTTCGAACCCTCGACCACTGGGCTACCAGATGTTGCGTCTGCCATGTTTGTCGCTATCGTAATGCACAGTGTAGTTGTCTCTGTAGTTGTCTCTGTAGGTGACCGTGCGTGTATGTGTGCGTTGGTCTAGAAATGAGTGGGCGAGCAAAGGCTTGCAAGTTCCAGCTGCTTCTACTACAGTTACTACATCTACTACAGCTACTACAGCTACTATATCTGTTGTTACTACAGCTGCTCTACACACGCGCAGTTAAGGGGCGAAAGCTGAGACAAAATAATTACGGAATGCACGCAAATTGTGACGCAATAAAAAAAATTATTTGTGTTACATCGCAAACAGATGTAAACAAGTGTCAGAAATTCTCAGAATAAGTCGGATAAAAATTATTAAATGATTTAATAATTATTTATTGAATAGATTTTAAAAAATTTCAAAATAAATGTATAAAATATAAAATAAATCATTAGCATTCATTATTGACGTATCTATATATTTTAAATAAGTTTTCATATATTCAAATAATTAGTTCTACGCTTAAAAATCACTGAAAATAGTTTGAAGAACTACTTTAGTTGAACTAATATATCTTGTCACAAAAATATCTTTTAAGATTGTTTTATTTCGTCTCCGTTATAGTAATTATAAAATGAAGCGCATCTAATATTCTAAATCAATTCTTAAACATTTTCGATTCTTCAAGAAAGTTCTTCGCAAAAGCCATTTTGAAATTTCTCCATTGTATCGTAATTGAATGATTTTATTTCTTTAAAGTTAAATGACTTTATTTCTCTCACTCTCCTACTCTGTAAATTAGACCGAATGTATTAGATGAGTGTAATTCTAAACGTAGGCCTATTTAAATTTCTACGAGGCTCTTAATTCAAAGTCTGATGTTAGGTCAAATAAGAAGGTATACAGTTAGCTTAGCCTATATTGGCTGCAGCTGAATATAAAGTCAGCCCAGCTATTGCGTTGATATGAAGGGTCAGCTGGCAGCTGTTACAGTTAGTGTCTCACTGCTGAGAGATTTTTAAAAATCAAGGAGTGACAGGGGGGGGGGAGGGCGGTTAGGAGGGGGAAGGGTTACGATAAAGAAACGATGGTAGGGAGCCACATGGGTTGGGTAGGGCTAGAAGAAGAGCGATAACCTGGAGGTTAGACGGGGGGGAAGTGACGGGGGGGGCGTGATGGGGGGGGAGTGACCGGGGGGGGGAGTGATGGGGGGAGTGACCGGAGGATTGAACGGGAGGGGCAGTGACCGGGAGAGGATGGGGCAACATTGAGATACATAACGCACGTAAACAACTGTGTGGGGGGGGGAATCATGACGACGTAACATGACCTCCCCCCGTGTGAGACACGCCCCCCCGTGTGATACGACTCTCCCCCCCGATCCTTCCCCGACCGCTGAATCGTAGAAGGGAATAAATGACAGAATAAATTTGCAGAGCAATTATTTAAAGAAAATATAATTTCAGCGCGAGAGAGAGAGAGAGAGAGAAACGAGAGAAAATATAAAATGAGATTAAAATAGATTCAGACATTAATAGAGCGAGAGAGAGAGAGATTCCTAACAGAAATTTATTTTATGAAAAATAAGAAAATAATACACCAGATAAATTTTTATATTTGCTGAAATTCTAGTTAAAAATCAATTCAAAGAAATAGTTCGTAAAATTATAGTTCGCAGTATTAAAACTTCTAAATGAATAAATTTTGAAAAATTTCATAATTAAATAATTATGACTATAACGATAATGATGATGAGATGACGATAATGATGATATCGATAATCAATATTATACAAGTGATTATGATTATCATTAACATGTCGCTAACATAATCTAGTGACGTCATAGATTGTCCAGTTTGATAGACCTGATTGTGAACTGTAATCAGGGATATTATCAGGACCATGACATGTATTCGAATAAATTTGGTGCACAATGTTCGCGTCCAAGAAAAGACAAGTAGTAATTAGTTGATCATACATTAATCAGTAATGTACATATACGTTGTTCAAACAATATTTACTAATTGTTCATTTTTTAACCACATACAATGTGTTTCTATTTAGTAGCAATTAATCTTGAATACGTACAATACAAACAATCAATAGAAATCAGACAATAAATTATTCTAATATATAGGGCTGAGCAATCAGCTGCTAAGAGAACGGCACGTGTTTCTATCAGTCACTTTAGATTACAGCAGAATGGCCATGACATTGTGTTACTCAAGTAGCATCAGCTACCGCTATGCTGCTAATTGTTAAAATAGAGTCTGAGACAAAGATGCGATGTTACAAAAACCTAAACACATTACATATACAAGCAAATCATCAGGAACTTATCGTCACACTCCCTCTCTCTAAACTTCATTTCTTAGTTTTTCTCTCCGTGAATGTGACCCTGCGATCAGCAGCTGTTGCCATTATTACAAAGCAACCACGTGATCAGAGTGAATGCAAGGAACGCTTTTCTTTCAGACGTCTATTTCCGGTCTAATCACGTCTAACTTCCGTCACAACGTGTCGTCTGCAACTTTGTCCATTTTTTATATTTTAAAGCTTCTAGAAAATAATTGTTTGTAAGGGGTGGGAGGGGGGGTAGGGGGAATGGGGGTGGTTGGAATCGAGAGAAAATAAATGAATTTATTGTTTCATGGCATAATTTAAATTTAGGCCTAATTTATACAGGCAGATAATGGATTGTATTGAATACTAGAAGTGTCTTTTTTGAATATTATAATTAAGAGGTTAAATGTCCCGCCATGATGATAACCTTTTGGCTGTAATTAGTTGTTCCTTCAACTAAACAAACTGTTTTTATCACAAATTTCTATGAACAATACGGGCCTATTATTTCAATTATAATTATTATGGTAATGAAACATACATTGATAGCATGTTGCCTGCTATAGATATAGGATCTAGACCTCGCCAAGGCTTGGTAGAACACTGGACTCGCGCACAACCAATCACAGTAATGCTCACCATTTCCGCTAACTCGCTGCATCGTTTAGTTTCGAAGCTTAAATTGGCAGGTATACTTATTATGAGATATCGTGCACATAATTCAGACGTTAAACTTAAACTATTAAAGAATTATTTTTTTAATGGAAGTTATAAGTTTAAGATAGTTGTCTTATACATCTAACTTTCATTCAAAATATAATAATTTAGAAAAAATACATATGGGATAAATATTGAAGACATGGACCCATATCTATAGACTATATTTGTTCAGTTTAGAATGTAAAATTCGTTTTACAGTCAATTACTCCAGTCTTACAGTCTTACTCAATTCTCAAGTTTACTTTCAAAATTTAACCTAAACTTTAATTATATTACTAATATTATTTATAAAAAATGAGTTATTGAATTTTAGCTAACTCTGAAAATTGTATGTTTATAGCAAATAAGATGACATTTTTCACTGGCGTTTTTATTTATCTTTTTCACGAGACATTAAACTCTACAACAATTAAAATAAACAAAAATAAAATAGAGCATTGATTATTTTATGATTAACAGTGCCGCATGCCGTAAATTTCTTATAATATCAGTTTGGAAGAAAATTCATTAACTGTCAAAGTAATTGTCTATTGTCTCTTTTGTCAATTAACTGTAGACGTCTTGTAAGATTTTTTGCTGACATGCAGTATCTAACGGCCCCTCCTCATAAAATTGTGAAACTGTTGATATTCTTTTTTATTGAAAATGTAAAGATTTTAAACTTTAACAATTATTATCAACATATATAAATTTTTGCCAGTAATTTTTTTTAACTGATCTATATACTGATAGTAATTTACTTTTTATAAAAAAAAGACAGGAAATCAAAGAAAACAAGAAAGTGATATATAAGTAAGAAGTGAAGTAAATGTTTTGAATGAGTGAACGAGCCTTTCTCACTTTTCCCTTGTCTAACTGTTCGTGTCAGAATAGTATACTGATTAAATTCTGAGGTTCTTAGTTGCATCTTGTCGTCTATTTCTGAACGTGTCCAGCCTCATCTTCTGATTTAAGATTGACCCCATTGTTTCTGTAGAACTCGGCCTTGACCAACTCCACGTGACCGTGCTTGCGGTCAACTGGGTCAAGATCACTAGGCAGACGATGACCATAGAGAGAGGAAGAGAGCAGAGGTACTTTACGACAATGCTCCTACAAAAATAACCAACTTTGATATGGAAATCTTTATAAGAATGTATTATTTTACAATGACTATCCTCGATATACGAGAAGAGTGAAAATAAAGTTTACATAAAGCAACTAGTAAGAAGATGAATGGAATGAAAGCAAATAAATAAACATTTAGCAATCGTATACCTCATCATTGACATGTAATCCTCTAGCATTCCTATGTTCTCTGTCGTCTCTATGTAAGTGAGGATCATATCCGAAGTCTTTGAGGAATAATCGATCATACTCAGAGTAGGACAAGTTACGATCCTACGCACACACGTATACCAGAGGACATATAACATGAAAGAGACAGAGAGAAGGAGACATATAAAGGTAGAGGGAATGGATAAGCGACAATATTATAAGATAAATATGATAAGCTTAAAACTTGAGGGACATATAAATAAAAAGTAACTATAAGATAATAAGAGTCGAATTTTGTTTGCAGTTTTCTTTCCAAATTATCTAACGATCTTGTTTTAGCTATCACTACTCTCGCACGGGAAAATGGATTATCTCTTAATAATCGTTTCTGCTTCTGATATAAGAGATAAAAGCTATGCCTACCGTTTTTTGTACATTGTAGTACGTCCTGTCACACGGCAAATGCCTGTCACCAGGAATGAAAGAGTAAGCCGACAGTTCGCAGGGACGTCCTCGTAGTATAAAACAGTCTGTGGGCGTCTTTACTTCTATTACATCTTTTCCTTGAGCCATTCTTTACTTGCAAATAACTTATTTTGAGTTGTGCCAAACTCAAAAGTTATTTTGTATTTATTGTCGTGCTTAATTGCTTCAAAACTGTAACATAGGTATTAATAGATCTTTAAATCTTTACTTTGTTAATAAAATCATCTTTGTGGTTATAGAATAATAAAAAATGATATCTTTAAATTCATATTAATGTATATATCTGAGAAAAGGTCTACTCCGCAAAAGTGATGTTAAGGATCTATCAATTAAAAGCCTATGAAGATATTTTATTTAATCTCAATAGAAAATAACCCCCCCCCCCCCCTTGTATATTTCTGACTAGCAATACAGAATGAACGGATTCATTCTTTAAAAGGAGGATAAGTTGCAAAAACTTTGTTCTTTCTCTGTTCTCCAACACATAATCTATAATACATGATGGATAACAAATGTCGACAGATATTTAAGTACTGTAATAACACTATTAAATAAATCTAATTTTTATGCCATGTTTAAGCTAGATAATTATAATAGGCCTCCTGAAATAGATAGGCCTAGCTTACAGCCTAGGCCTATCTATAGAATGATATTAAATAACTATTAATAGTTGCATGTTGTTTGATAGTAGGCCTACAATAATAGAAGGCCTTTTGTTTTAGCCGAGTTGCTTAGCAACTGTATTAAATGGTCTTACTCAACTAGGCCTACTAATTGGTATAGGCCCATAAGATAAAGGCTAGCTGGCTATAGAGTTAGTGTAAGCTTTGCTATTGGCTAGTGGCAATGTACTCAATACTGATTGATAGGGAAAAGCTGGAGTTTACAAATCTACAAATCTTTGTAATAAGTTAAACGCTAACTTGAGGGAGAGCCACTGGGCTGCGACAGATTCAAAATTATATAAGCACACTCAAACTCTTTCAGCAGATAATTATTTTTTCAATCATCAACTAAGCCTAAACCAGACACCCCCCCCAGACACCATGGTCCGGTACTTTAGAGCACGGATTTAAAGATAAATAATAACTTTGTTCAATAGCCCAATCATGTCAATTTTTAACTTCTGATGATCCCTATGTCAGAAAACCACTGCCGCCGGAGCGATTTTTAATTTTATTTTTTTTGTTCCGCTGGAGTGCACCCCCCCCCCTCCCCTTCGTTCCTATCACAAGTAACCTCTCATTCCAACCTGTCTTGTGATGCTTTTGAGTATGTGGCACTTTTTATTCCATCGCGTTCTCACCCCCTTGCCCCCCCCCCCTCTACGCAGGCCTGTTCCAATCCATTCATCGTTTCCTTGCACTGGTCCAATTTGTGCCACGTTGACAAAGTGAGAGAATTTAGGTTTCTAACTGTTATATCTAAAGTCTCGATAGAAAATGATGCAGTAGAAAGTTTCCAGTTTAGAGTTGAAAAAAACTAGTTCTCAACTCTCGAGCATATCTAGAGTTTGGGCTTTCTCTGTTCAATCCAGCATCAGTGGCACCCGGGTCCTTAATCCTGAATGCTTTGATCTCGGCTGCAATGTTAAATGTCTGGAATCATTATGTCCCTGTCTCTCCAAATATATTCAAGTCTCGTCATGGATACTTGTCTTACCATGGAAAGGATTCTTTTAATAGGTCCAAAAAATAGATCCATTAAATGTTTACATATTCTCAAAAATGTACGCATTGTAATTACAAAAATTTACAAAAAACAGCTCAATACAATAAGCACACAAGTAAAGATTGAATTATAAAAATGAACTGAAATCAATTCATCTTTAGTAACAATGCAAAACGTTCAATGAATGAGTTAATATGTACTTAATAACCAAATGAAATAATGTTTTTGTAGATTTTAAACATTTCATGTGAGCCACTTTAATTAAAAACTAAAATTTTGCTGCCACATTTTAAAGCCTTATTTTTGTCCAAATTTGTAAGGTGAAATTAAACACGAAAGAAATAACAAATCATTTTAATTTATAAATAAATGATTTAGAGCTAGAGTTACAACACTTGAGAAAGAGTGATTGTAAAAAATCTTTCAAATATATTTTGTCAAATTGTAACACCACAATTCAATTATATGTGACAGACATTTAAGGAGCCAGTTAGAAGTTTGTGTAAAATTGACAAAATAATTCAATCATTTATTTCTACACATTTTATAAACAACAAAACAATATGTATTGTACATAGGGTTGAAATTAATTTTATCAAGTTCCTTCTTATAGAGAAGTTTGTCAACTTTCAGAGACGTTTATAAGACAAGTCTTGTTTGAATATAAAGTGCGTTGACTCAATGAAGATAAACTGATGACTGGTAACAGAGACGTGAGTAACTCAGCGTCTTCTCTTGGGTGGTTCAAACCTGTTGACAAACAATAAGCTGGGTATCATTTTCATTTAAATGATATTATTTATGAATTTTATGAACTCATTCACATTCATTCACACATAAATGAATACTCAAAATAGAATCATGCAGAAGAGTCACTGAAACTATAAATGGGATAAAAACATTAAGCATAAAATACAGTAAAACACGTTACGCTATTTAACAGAGTATATAGGAATATCAATAAATCATTTTTGATTTCTCTATCATTTATAAAATATGACTAATTAATAATAAATAATGACTATTTCACTACAAAAGTCAAATTCCGGTTGAATTAGGGCGATAATTTAAAACAGAATAACAATAACAGATATTCTGGGAGAGATGTCAGTGCTGTCAAATTTGAAAGAAAATATAGAATTAAATATAATTTATAAAGTTACATATCAGATATTAAATACTTCCGTAAAATTACATATATTTAAGAGATTTAGAAATAAAATGTTTATTTACTGAAAGAGTGCCTGAGAAAGTGATTCCTGTCGTTCATTTTCCTTTTCAACCTAACATAAAGAGACAAGTAACACCATAAACAAATGAAAAGTAAAGAAAACAGTTCACTTATATAAGTAAAACTTTGCAAATTTTAAAACTGCACTAGAATCATTTTTCTTTACTGTAACTAGATTAAAACTATAAGAAAATAAATAAAATATTTAACATTAAACTCAATAACAGCGGTAAACGTCTCAAAATAGATACAGATCAGTCTTGAATTCTATACATTCACAAAACGTCGTCTTAAAATGAATTTTGACATAATGTGAGAAATAAATTAAAGCGTATAAAAAGTTTGTTATTTTTCAGTTATACGATTGGCCCAGACATGTTATTTTTCAGTTATACGATTGGCCCGGACATGTTATTTTTCAGTTATACGATTGGCCCGGACATGCTATTTTTCAGTTATACGATTGGCCCAGACACAAATTCAAGACACAAATATTGCAACACAGCGTAGAATACAAACAGAACAGAAATGTAGATTTGAATGACGCGTAGATAAGTTGATTTGTAGAATGTTTGAATGATGAAAAGAGCTTTAGAAATCAACTGTAATTATTGTACAAGAAACCTATACAAGCAAGCGCCTTGTGGTAAGGCTGTACATTATCCCCATTAACATTTTATATTTTAGCGCATTTGTTACTTATAATTAAGTGTCATGTAACACGAATAGCCTAGAATCATTCATAAATAGAATAATTATTTATTGTTTTTGAACAATAAAAGTATTTTTAAGTTGCACTGTTGAATGATCAATTTTCATTTGAGTTTCTTTGAAAGTAACTATAGATCAAAATTCATCCGGTACTATATAGTTAGTGCTCTAGAGTCACTTCAACTTTGTATAAAGCGGTTCCTACTTGAGCAGTCTAAATTATTAAAGAACTTGTAGAAAAATGCGTCCAAGGACAGGGTCCTCAATCAATAATAGCAAAATACTAAAATATTGCTATACGAAAATACATGACAAGTGCATGGTCAGTTGAATGCATGGTGAGTTGAATGCATGGTGAGTTGAATGCAGGAATGCACAGTGAGTTGAATGCATGGTGAGTTGAATGCACGGTGAGTTGAATGCATGGTGAGTTGAAGACACGGTGAGTTGAATGCACTGTGTGAGTTGAAGGCACGGTGAGTTGAATGCACGGTGAGTTGAAGAAGCATCAGCAGTATCTCTCTCTTATCATATAAAAGCTGATAGACTGAATGTTTACCTCCAGTCCACAGCTAAAGAGTTCCTCTTGTAGAGCACTCGACTTATAAACCATTAAATCACGTCCACCTATCACCGTAGGCAAACCTCTCTGTACATTGCACTGTAACAAAAACATCAGCAGCATTATCATCATCATTATCATTATTGCCATCCTTATCATTATTATCATTATTATTATCATTATTATCATCCTTATCATTATTGTCATCATGAATAATAAAGGAAGCGATCAATCAGCATCAACCTTATATTAACCTTATGTGCTTATATCAGCCTTATATGCTCAAATTGTCGATGATAACTGTTTCATATTATATATAATATAGAAATAATTTAGATGAAATTAATGAACACCTTTTTAAAAGTCTTAAAGTTTGCTACATTAGTGCCCGCTGCTACACCATGACTGTGCACCACTCTTGTATCTCTCTTCCAGGCAAGTAAGCGAGCGTGCTCTATAACAGTCTCTCCCATTGGACGATCGCCTTCTTCTTTTACAAACATCCGATCGATTGGAGCCTATATATATATCAAAGTTAAAAAGTTAAAGATTCGTTTTTAAAAGAAAACATCAACTTATTAATACTTTGAAGTTCTCAATTTCTTTACAGAAATTTTTCTCTACGTTAAAAATATACTCATTTCTGACATATTGTATATAAGAAATAATCCATGACAATGCGTGGCAGACAAATGGATTAGAGGAAGCGGCTTTGATACTACGTTCAAATAACGCAGTAGACTAAGTGCAGAACTTAAAAGATTTTTCATTTTTATCTAATCAATTATTAGAACTTACTGTCACAATGTACAAGATCAATGTAATAAACAATGTAATATTTTAATAAAAATAATAATTTAATAAATACAATAAAATAATAAAATAAAAAAAATTAATATAATAATAAAGTAAGTTCTAACATGAATTTCTCCTCTAGAACAAAGAAACCCAAGCGGCACAACAAGCTCAACATCATTCAAACGTCTTTTCTTCTACACGCAACAAATTAAATACGAGTACAATTCTTTATAAAAAATCTATTTTTCGCACTTTTTAATGATAATTAATAATATGATGGTAAATATAAGAACAAATTCTCTTAAAGTTTGTCAATTGTTTTTACAAATTGTTTCAAAACAAGTCTTGCCAAATAGCTATACACTGCTAAAAATGCGCAGCACTGAGTGATTCTACAGTGATTCTGAACATCAAATATTCATTTCGCTGTAAGAACCAATATTGCATGGGCCGACAATTAAACAGTATTGACCAAAACAATTAAACTTGAGGTTTGTAATGCGCTCATGAATAAATATAAACTTCTTTAACTCACCTTATTTGAAGTAGATTCCATTTCTAACTCACTCCAATCTTCTGACCCCTCCACTTTAATGGGGACACCCAACCCTTTCAACCCCCCTGTATGTATCTCTCCTGAGGTCACCGCTTCATATTCCCTCTTCTTCTTTCCCTTGTTATGACTCAAACTTAATTCATCTTCCAGTGTACCCGATTCAACTAATAAAAGCCTGTCTTCTTCATCTTCTTCTTTAGACATCTGTCTGTTTTTATCCTGTCCTGAAAGTTTACTATTTAATAATTTCTTATCTTTATTGCCTTTAGTTAAATTGCTGCGTACTTCTTTGTTCTGACTAACTTCAGTGATATTACATGTGAGATCACTAGTCAGAGAGAGGTCAACTCGATCCATTTTCTCTTTTCGTCTCTCTACGTCACAACCTTTCTGCCAGCCATCAGTTCTGGATTCAGTAATATCTTCCTCTCTAGTGTGTGACAGATTCACTGAGTAACTGAATGAGAGAGGAAATGAAGGAGGAATAAAAGACTGGGAGAGGGGTTCAGTTTTTATATAAGGTATAGGGGAGACGTCCACACGTGACTGTTTATTGGCTGGCTCAGTGGGAGACATGTCTTTATCACTAGCCTTAGTATCTTCGGATCGATTTCTACAAATACAAGAGGGCTCCATGACAAAATGTACCAGACAGTATGTACCAAGACAAAATGTACCAGACAAAATGTACCACAGACAAAATGTACCACAAACAAAATGTACCAAAACAAATTGTAACAGAGAAAGATACGCCACAAACTTTAATAGGCTCCTATGTGAAAGTTTTCAGCAAAAGAATAAAAGACAAAGTACATAACAAATATATCTATTTTTGAATATTAAGTCAATATTCACTTTAATAGTAGTAGTAGTTTTCTTAAAAATTATTACGTAAAAATGAATAGAAATGTTGTATTATTTACAGAATGATAAAATAATCCAATAAAATCCGTGTCCATCAATTAAAGAAGTTATTCAATTACTTAGCGACGAAAGAACATTAATATTCAAAACTCGAGCAATGTTTCCCAAATAGCCGCTTGTATAGGAAATTAGTGATAATGGAATTATTTTGTCTTAGTGCACTTCTTCATGTACATTTTGTCCAGGTATATTTTGTCTGGTATATTTTGTCCTGGTACATTATGTCCTGGTACATTTAGTCCTGGTACATTTTGTCTGGTACATTTTGTCCTGGTACATTTTGTCCAGGTACATTTAGTCCTGGTACATTTTGTCTGGTGCATTTTGTCCCGGTACATTTTGTCCAGGTACATTTAGTCCTGGTACATTTTGTCTGGTGCATTTTGTCCTGGTACATTTTGTCCAGGTACATTTAGTCCTGGTATATTATGTCCTGGTACATTTTGTCTGATACATTTTGTCCTGGTACATTTTGTCCAGACACCATACACGAGTATTATCATTGTTATCATAAATACTCGAGTTAATTACTTGTGAAGATTTCACCAGTCAGGTCTTGGTCTGAAATAACCAAGACCTTTAACTAAAACAAGACTATTAGATAGGATCATTGTTTTTTTCTTAAACATTAGTCTGAAAAAAAAAACAATGATCCTAGTTAATAGTCTTCTCGTAACTCTTTGGAAGCAATAATGAAGCAAAATTTAAATGAATTTAACAAATTAAATGATTAATTAAACTGATACAGCAAATAAAGTTATTTATAGATGGCACAAATGTCAATAAAGTCTCTTAACCTTTTGCCCGCCACACATTGATTGACTGGTGTTGCTAGAGTTGGTATACTTATGTTATTGATAGATGACTCATTCAATGCAACACTCAACTCACTCATTACTTCCTGCTTCACTGAGGTCACCTACATACACTGATTATATTATTACTATTATTATTTTAATTTTGATATTATTACTAAATATTTTTAATATATATTTTTAAACTTTAAAAGCCACTGATATGTGATTAAAACATACTCCGCAATAAGTATTAATCCCGACTAACTACGCAATGACTCTCTTAAGATTCAAGTAGGAACGCGCCTTCATGACTATCACCCATAGATGCGGTATTTTTATTATTAAAATTCTAAAAAAATTTCAATTCCGAATATATACTAAATATGAAAAAGCACTGGCGATCCTTAAGTTCGAAGTAAAAAGTGTCTAAATCAAAGTCGTTACGTAAATATAAGGGACACAAGACAAAAAAGTAAGCGCACCGTAATTAAATGATCATATTTTCTATATTCATAAAGAGAAATAGCCATTAAATAAGTATTCTTTCAATTAAGTATTCAATACTAACTATTCTTTTCATTCTATAAACTATTCTTTTCACTAAATTAACTAAATATATCGTCTTATTATTGTTTCATTCAAGAAACTGTTTGTTGAACAAAACAAGACGCGACAATTACAAGTGCAGTTTGGCTGGTCACCTGCAGTTTGGCTGGTCACCTGCAGTTTGGCTGGTCACCTGCAGTTTGGCTGGTCACCT
>JAQIXG010001750.1:0-20365 GCA_034700105.1 Oconnorella tubifera | reverse complement strand
GTTATAACCTTAGCGATGACGTTTTTGACGTCACTTGCTCTAAACTCGATAACAATATCCAATTCGTTTCTAGGTCACACAGAATTGAATCTCGATGCAAAATAAATAATTCGCCCTCTGTTTGAGTAATTCGTCGCTTTCAATTTCATCGGAAAGACGACTCTAATGCCAGGTTAACAGGCACACATGAATTGCATGTTTGCTGTATAGTATGGTCAACGATCACTGTACTGATAGTTGGCGACCACAACTGTGACACTGTGAAGTGTCAACGGGCTGATCCGATTTTTACATGGATTTCAGCAAAATAGTGGGGGAACGCGTTCCCTCCCTGGAAAAAAGTGGTGGAACGGCGTTCCCCCGCGTTCTCGCCCCACTACACCACTGGTTGGGGTACAAATTCTTTGTATTTTACAGAAAAAAATAACTCACTAGCGTTTGTTGAGTCGAAATCTCTCTGGAAATTCTTCTGATTCAGAAATCTATTTTAAAAAAATAAAATTGTTTAGAACTACAGTAAACTTTAATAGAATTGCTTGCTTTTCTTAAAACTTGAATAAAAGTAAAATTTAAAGGGAGGGGGGAATTTTATCCCATCGAAGGCGGAGGCGGAGGCACGATTTACAAATAGGGAAGTGTTTCCTTCCAGAAATTTCATAGAATCATATATATATTATATACAAAATGCTTATAGGCCCTAACCATATATACCTACTGTACCAACATATATACATAAAACATTCATACATATATACATAAAACATTCATACATACATACACATACATACACATACATACACATACATACACACATGCATGCATGCATGCATGCATGCAAACATACATACATACATGCGTACGTACGTACGTACGTATGTATGCATGGATGTATGTATGTATGTATGTGTATGTATGTGTATGTATGAACGTTTTATGTATATATGTATGTATGAATGTATATATGTTTGTATATATGTAAATATGTTGTACGTACGTACGTACGTACGTACGTATATACATACATACATACATAAGTAGGCCTACGTACGTAAAAGAGGCCTATACGTAAGTTTACATACGTAGTTTATAATTACATAATAAATAAATTATATTCTGTCAATTGTATTTTTATTTGCAATATTTGTTTTAACTATGGTTATTTCAAATTGAAAATGACTATTAGAATTTAATACAGCATTATAACTGAGCAATATATAATTTAATAAGCCTACAAATATAATACAAAAAGATACTTACTCTGTTTTCATATAAAGGAATCAAGTAAAAAGCTTTAATTGCAGAAAAACAAGACGTCGCAAAAACTACTAAAATCACCTTGAAAACTGATTCTAGATTCATCACTGATTGTCTACATTCATCACTGATTTTCAAAAATTCATCACTGATTTCTTATTATCCATCACTGATTTTCAAAAATCACGTTTTTTTCAAACAAAGTAAATGTTTTGCTGCCTTCAATTTTAAAGTAAACAGCAATGTTTATATAACAGTAAGGGAAAGAATTCTGCGAGTGTTCGACTTGCCGGGTATTTACTCGTTCATCGGGTAATTAAACGTCCTGCCAGGTTAAATCCCGCATACATTTATTGCTTTATAGGTTAAAAATTTTAAATACAAAATTAAATAATTAATCTGGCTGATTGAAAGAATATTTTCATAACTTAAAATAATTACCAAATTGTAGTTTTGCTCAAATCTTTGAACATTTTTTAATTCATTGACACAGCCAAGTAAATTTTATATAACATTCGAGTAATTTATATCGAATAAAAGGAAACACCGTAAGCCGCATTGTCTAAATTTAATTGAAATCGTCCATCTTTCTTTCCCTTGCCGGAAATGTGCGTCCGGCGTTCCATTTAGAGGGGAAGCGGAGGGGGAGGAGAGAGTGGCATAGGCAGGGGGGGTTGTGGGAGTTAGTTATAACCCCCCATTGGAGAAGAAAAGAATTTTTTGCCATGTTAAAGATGTGAGTTTAGCGAAGTACCCCGCCCCCCTCCTCCCCTCATGATGATGTAGCGATTTTTCTTGCGTTTGATACATGCATTTAGAGACCAAATACATGTCAAATGGAAACCAAATTTTAACAATAATTTAGAAAAAAGGAAAACATGACAATACACATTTTTTTCAAGGAAACCCTCCCACCCCATTAGTCAATTCCTGTCTACGCTACTAAAGAAGGTAGAGGGGAGAGGAGAGGGGGGTAGATCAACACGTAGCACTAGAAAGGGGTTGGTGGAGAGTTGGGGGGAGGGGGAGGGAAGCCTTACACGCGAAGAGATAATTAGTTTGAGGATTGAAGCCCCATTTTGTGAGACTTAATGGCATTTATTTTATAACTAAATTTTTTAATTTATACTGAGCTTATAAATTTAATTGCTGTAATTATTCGACCTAATTGCCAAGTTAAGCTTAATGTCTGGATTACCGTATTATACGAATGATGTCTCAGACGTTGCCGTCAATTTAAGCGTCTTACTAAAGGGTGCAGCAAGTTAAGTTTAACGTTTGGATTACCGTATTGTATGAACAATGTCTCAGACGTAGCTCTCAATTTGAACGTCTAACTAAAGGGTGCAGCAAGTTAGAAATATAGTGAACTTACACGAGAATTAAACCTGGGTCTGTCAAATACAAGCCCGATTCTCTATCGCTCCACCATTGATATAGATTTAGTATCTTGTTTTCTAGTTAATCATATATGAAACTAATTATTATATTTAATCGTCTATTTATTGTTTAATTATTAAATAAATCGTGTCATTAAAAATTAAACGATCGATTAGATTTAATATGCTTGCCAAAATGTTGCAAATACCTAGTGATATGGCCCGTCCTAAGCACGGCACAAACCGGACAGAAAACAACGAAGACGTCCACAATTTTGGCTTACTTAAGATAAATCGCCTGTATTCGTTTTTGGCCCAACTTTCTCAAAAAAGTGAAAGTAGTTTATCCCCACCTCCCACCCTTTGTATTGACTCTGGGTTGGGAGGGAGGGAGAGGGGAAGTCAAGACGGGGAGGGGGAGGGAGGCTAAATCCCCCATCGCGAAATACTGGGATACTCTGATAACATTGATGTACTACAGTCGACTATAGGCTGACCGTTGCAAAATTCCATTTAACTGCCTTTCTTGTAATCTATTTAAATCACGTTTGGTGATTCGCTAGCCGTGAAGTATTATTTAATTTGCGGCTAGAAATAATTCGTGTTGTTTTGTCCGCGGGTTAGAAATGTGGATATATGCTAGTGTTGCGTGATGGAATGTTATTCGTATTTTTGCAGTAAAATTTTCTCGCTTGAGAAATTTGCAGGCTCGCTCACTCATTCCCTCACTCCCTTTTCCCTCCCTCTTTCTCATTTGATGACTCATCTGTAACTCACAGGCCCCCGCCAAAAAAATCAGGGCCACGTAAAAATGCACGTTAAAATATCGGGCCAATTTTCATGAGGACTCGTTACATTTTCCAGAAAACGAAAAGTCATATTTTTCAAATTTTGTTTTTCAAAGGGCCTCCTCAGCCTCTTTGGGGTATTCAGACTATCGCTAGATGGGATCTGAACTCGCGTCATTGTTATCCGTGGACGTCCATGTTTCAGCTTGCTCATATTCGCTCGCTCGCTCGCAGCTCGTTGGCTGCATCGGCTCACTCGCTCATTTATTGTTGTCTTAATAACACTGCAAGCCTGTGTTAGGAAGATTACTATAATTTTGTAATTTTTATTCCAATTAATGCATCTCAATGTGTCATTACCTATAATTAGCAGTAAATTAATTGCATCTTTGTTTTGTACCCGTGCATATATAAGAAGTAATTATCTCATCATTGTGGAGAAATAGTGGCGTATGCAAGGGGGGGGGGGGTAGTGTTTTGACCCCCTTCTCACTTATTGTAAGTGAAAATAATTTTTGAAACTATTAAATGTATTCATTTAGTTCACCCCTTGTGAATTAAGATTTAGTGAAAATATATCATGCTGAGACGCACAATAATAATAATAACTTTAAAAGGTCAAAACAGAATTTTTGAGAAAAAAACTACCCCCCTTTAAAAATCCTTGCTGCACTACTGTTTAACATTATAATAAGTTTAATATTAGATTTTAAACTTAAAATTCCGAAGACTGTTTTCCCGACAAAAGGCCCATTATTTAATTAAATAACGTCAATCCTAATCAACCGCAAACTTAACACAAAATGTAACCATTACAAGCTCAACCCTAATCTAATCATTTAACTATGAATTAGTTAACAAATTTTGTAAATACACAAGGAGCAAATATCACTCTAATATTATTTATTAAAGCACTTATTTTGACATAACTTATTCTTTAAGATTTCAATTTAATATTCTTTATAAATTCAATTTAAATGAATTATTTTGAATAATTTTAATAATTAATTTGAATAAATGAATTAATTATTAATTAATATTAAAGTAATTAACAGAATTTTCATCAAGGAATTAGCTTCTAGAATCAATTTGCGAAATGGCCGCTTTGATGCCGTTCCAGGTTTCAATATAAGCAGGATTGATCTCATCTTTTGAAATGATGAAATTATTTCCTCTTAATTCAGGAAGGAAAGTGTATTTTATCCCGGACACCCCTTTGCCATAATCCACGGTCGTACCGGATCCAGGATCTGATGAAATAATAAAATTTACCAAATAAAAACTGAAATAAAAAATAATAGTTTAAATATCAACGTTTAATTTATTGACAGTATATAGGCCTAAAAACAGTTAAAGACAGTTTAAACAACAGTTCCAAACAAGTTTTGCAAATAAAAATTCAGTTGACAGAATGTAAAAGTATTAAAAACTGTCTTGGGAAACTGTCCCAAAAGTTCCCAGCATTGCCGCTCTATTCCCTCGCTGCACCGCAAAAGCGTTGCCTCAGGAAAGAGGTTGACCTTGGATCTCCTGAGACGATAGAGATCCGTCTGTCCAACTCATTCACAAAAGCAAGACCCAACGTGCCCCATGAACCCATTAGACATTTATTTACTGAATTCGATCAATTTCGGGTTTGCAATTTTTGTAAAATTAGCTTAAAGTAATATTAATTCTAATTTAGTCAAATTAAAGAATACTAAAAGTTTTAGAAAATGTAGAAGATGTTCAAGTCAGTAGACCCTACTAGTGAAAATTTAAGTCAAATTATATATCTTGAACTATAAACAGCAATGTCATTTAAAAACTTGAATTAGATTCTACTTTCTTAAATTAATTATTTGAAACTATCCGGGATGGATCAGAATTTCATGATACACAGAATGAGCTGAGCAGAAATGGGTGATAAACAGTGAATGACTAACTTTTGCATTGTACTTTGCTTGTTAGACATATAATATATTCTAGAATCTAGATTAGTAATTTATAATTTATGAGAAAATTTAAAATAAGACTCACATAATACGGAACAGAACGGTCCGCGTGTCCAGACCGTGTTGTATGTAGCCTCGATGGCATTTGCGGCTGCATTGGCCACTATCAACTGTTGCAGGATTAAAAATTATACTACCATTTAAAAATGCTAATATTACACTATAATAACTATTTAGAACTTATACTAATATCTATTTAGAAATCTTGTAGAAGTGAAATAATGTGATTTGGCGTTTTTGCGCCTGGTGTTATTTTACGCATAAATATTATGCAACTGACATGTATAATGTATACTTTAAACATATTATATATTTCATATTATATATTATGTTATTTAATATATTACATGCATGTATAATGTATATTAAACATACATATATTATTTATTATACAATATATGTACATTAAAAATATATTAAACATTAGCTTGTACATAATATACGTATATTATATAACATGCAAATTAATGCATGGAAATAAGTTAGCATATACATAACATTTATTAACATATATTAAAACATTAACAAACATTAATATTTATTAACATACATTAACATAAATTAACATACATGAACATTATACAATTTAAAATAAACAATGTAGATTAATAAATAAACTCACAACTTCATTATGATCGGGTCCAACATAACAAGATTGATCTGGATTTACATAGCCCCATGACATAAGCCACATTCTTCCGTATGTATGTAGGTTAATACTTGTAAGTAGGTCACTGCCCATTGAGTCTAGCGCGTTCTGCAGGGCCTGTGTCTCTAGCTCTGAGCCCGGGCTTGCGCCTTGGAAGGTTAAACTACACTGCATTGTAGTGGAGCCTGCGTCTGTAATTAAAATGTAAGAATATGTTAATATATGATAATATATGTTAATATATTTTAAACTACTATGATTTTGGCCATAGGAAAGTATTATTGTAATTTTTAACTTTGCATGCCTGATTTTTGTTTATAGGCCCTAGGAGCAGCGTATATAGTGACGTGGCAATTATAAGATCCTGGGATATGTTAATACAAGATAATATCTACATATGTTTATTTATGTTAATTTATGCTGATATATATTAATTTATGTTGATCGTCATGCTAATTTATGTTAATATATTTTCATTAATGTTGATATATGTTAATTTAAGTTGATACATGTTAATTTATATTAATATATGTTAACTTCGATTGTTATATGTTAATTTATATTAATATATGTTAATTTATGTTAATCTATGTTGAGATATGTTAATGCCAGATGTTCGAACGTTAACGCATGATAGTTAGATTTAAGTAACCTACTTCCCCACATGTGATTAAAATTGCGGTTAAGGTCAGTGCCCAGACATGTAGACCCGACGTTGGGGGTTCGATTCTTTCTCCATAGACGATCCTATGCAATATTATATAAACTTCTGAGAATAGGCCTTGTAGAAAATTATATTGTTCACACATCACTTGGTTTCTTCCAGATAATTAAGCTTCAAAATTTATAAACTATTTGTAAATTGACTGATTTGTGCTGATGTGACCAATAATCAACAAACTGAGGATTGACTTTTTGTGATGACATGACTTAAACCAACTAAACAGAAAGTAAAGAGCTTTTTCTGTCCTGATGTGACGTTACATAACGTGCAAATAAAACAACAAATGTTCTGATGTGACTTTAGATAATGTATGCTTTGTGCTGATGTGACATTAAACATCACACAAATACGCTAACAACAATACCCTTGTGCTGATGTGACGTTAAACATCATTCAAATACACCAACAACATTACCTTTCGTGCTGATGTGACTTTAAGTACAAAGAAACCAATAAATGTACCCAGTTAAAGGCTATATATACTAAAACTAAGTCCTTACCCCGGACCAGGTAAAAGCGTAACCATCAGGGTTAGAAATCGGGAGCAAATACCAGTCATAGGTATCTACTAGGTCTCTTAGAAAAGCGTCAGATGCGTAATTGTCTACTATCTGTTAAATTAAAACAACATTAAAAAAACAGATAAGAAAATTTCATCGGTTTAATGACATAATAAAAGCAATAGGTCTATAAACAAAGTTATAATGTTTACAAGAATACAGAAATAAACATTGATCGCTAAGTTCTATTTTCAATCAAATTCTGAATTTTTTATGCATTTTATGCTAATTTATTCATTTCATATTTATTTTATATGTACATTGTACACTCAATTTTATGCATGCTATGCATATTAATGTACTATCCATTTTATGCATTATATGTATTTTATACATTGTTATGCATTGCATGCATTTTTATGCATTTTATGCATTTTTATGCACTGCATGCATATCTATGCATTCTTTGAATTTTATGAATTCTTTGCAATTTCTTGCATTTCTATGCATTTTTATACGCTGTGCATTTTATGCAAGCTATGCAATTGCCTTTTTGCAATTTATGAATTTCTTTGCATTTTATGCGCTTATATGCATTGTATGGATTTTTATGCGCTGTTTATTTGCAACCCATTTCATATATTTTATTTCGATAAATAAATACAGAACATAGAATAGACTAAGTCTTTTAATTAAAAGTGGCAATACTAGCTGCAGTTGCTACTTTGCTCTCTTTTAGCTCGTTCCACATTTTAATTTCTATCATTTTTACTTATTGCCAAAAAGCTAGTTTAATAAATAAAGAAATAGATAAATAGATAGATAGAGAAACAGATAAATTAATATTTCAGTCACTTGATAAAAAGTTTACTTGAAAAAATAAATCTATTTTATTTTTCATTTAGAAATTTGCTATATTATTTAGAAATTAATAAACGTTGTCTTTAAAAAGTTTAAACAAATGTTGCAATAAAAATTGGATTGACGAAAGTTAAAATATTAAAAATTAAAAGAATAAATTAATATTTACATTACTGATAATTTTTAAGCTGACTGCTGTGGCGAGCCATTCCCTCGCGTGTATGGTGGCATCTATCCATATCTTTTTCTGTACTCTGTCTGTTCGACGAACCTGATACGTTAAAGTAACAATTGGTTTATTTTGAATGGATGGATGGATCATGGATGGATGGATGGATAGATGAAGAGAGAGATGGATGGATGGATTAATGAAGGGATGGATGGATCGATGAATGGATAGTGGATGGATGGATGGATAGGGGTAATGGATGGGTAGGTAGGTTGATGGATGAATCGATGAATGGATAGTGGATGGATGGATGGATGGATAGGGGTAATGAATGGGTAGGTAGGTTGATGGATGAATCGATGAATGGAGAGATGTGGGTGGGTGGGTGGATGAATTACTAGATGGGTAGATGTATGGATGGATGGATGGATAAATGGACGGATGGATCGATGAATGGATAGTAGATGAATAGATAGGGGTGATAGATAGGTGGATGAGTGGGTGAATGAATCGATGGATGGAGGAATGGCTAAAGAAATGGATGGAAAAATGGATGAAATAACTGGTGGATTACGAAAGTAATTTTATTTATTACTATTTTGTTGTTAATTATCTTATTAATTAGTAATTTGTTCGATTGATTGATAAAGTAATGTATACGTGAATGGATGTATATATTAGTGGATGAATGAATGGATGAATGGATAGACTCATTTCTAGTACAGTGCTTATAAAATCCAAGTGACAACTGAACGCTTGGCTCTTTACAAAAAGCCATAAAAAAATGTTGAAAATAACAGACGGATCTCACATATAGAATTCACACTTCTATTCCCAGAAAGAGATATAGAATAGGAATATAGATATAGAAAAAAAGATATATGAAGCTAAATAACAACCATTACAAAACGAAAAAATAACGTTATGGGGTTGAGTCGGGGGATGATGGGGGGCTCCTACCCTGATGCCTTTGATGTCGCGCCCCTCGTACGTTCTCCCATGAATGACTATACTGCAAGTCAGGGCCCCGGGGCACCTAGCGACTAAATCGTCCAACTCTGTAGATATCTGTTGAATAGAGACCGATTTAAAAAGAGATTTAAGATAAATCTTTTTAATAAAAGATTTAAGAGCTTGCGGATGCGGAAAAGTTTTAGTTATTTGTGTTTCGGAAGCGTAAAAATTTTACGCTTCCGTAAAATTCATAATTTTGGATTAATATTCATATTATTACGATGATTATTAATGGTTCCTAATTATACTAATTGGACATTAAATTTGTTTATAATTAAATAAATTCATTATATTTGACAATTAGACACTAGATTTTTAATTAGATTACGATATGTAGAAACGCACGTCTTCGTATGTATTGAAGTCATCATAGTCTATGGCCTTGTGTACAATTGAACGTATCCTACCGGGTAATAGTTGCTTTTCTTCTTCGTCTAAAATACTAGAATAAAAGGGAGAAATTTAAAATCAAAAGAAGATCACTTAACCTTTAAAGAGATCACTTAGATAGATCAGTTGGATAGATCACTTGGATAGATCACTTAATAAGTTAGATTTCAAACTTGTTGGTGAAGTGGTAAAATTTACGACTGATTAGAAAGCAAGAGATCGAGGTTCGAGGAGGGTAGGATCGGTTGAAATGGATGAAAAATTTATATGAAATTTGACACAGATAGAGAGATAGACGGAAAGAGACCGACAGATATTCAGACAGAGAGACAGAGACAAGCAGTCAGACAAAGTAATACAAACAGACATAAAGAGCTAAATGTAGACAGAGAGACAGACAGACATACAGATAGAGACAAACAGATGAGAGGTAATCAAAATAGTATAATCAAATAACCAAAAAACAAAGATTTTAAATGACAGTATTTTTTTTTTTGAAAAGTAAGAGTTATTACTTTTAGCAATAGTAAATTGTATTTAATTTTCGATCATTTCTTATCATTAGAGAAATCTATCACGCGGTAGTTATCAGTTATAGAAATAACTGATAACAATTTTTTAAGATTAAGAATCGGCTGCGTATAGAACCTCCCTTCCCCCCACAGAAAAACATCCGCAGAAACATTTAAACTATTAAACTAAAAATAAATATTGATATTTTAAATTGATTTGTTTATATTTGACTGTAAATAAACACTAAAAAAAGTAATGCCCAGAAAAGATACAAAATTAATTGTATCTTTTCTACCTTTGCACTTTCATTTCCTTCCAATTGTTGCACTAATTTAATTTGTATTATATTTCTGTCTTTAATGACAAACAAAGATATATAAATAGATTGAGGTCAACTTTCTGCAGAATCAAAATATTAGATAGATTAGATATACCTTTGCATGTTATTAACTATGACTTCATATTCAACTTCATTGTTTTCAAGCATTTGTTTAAAAACTGAAATTTTATTCGCTGGAACTAAAACGTCAATTTCGGTTCTACTTTCACTCCAAATGTCCAGCTGAAAAGAATAAAATTGAGAATCAATAATCTATCAAATCAATAAAAGTTTCGTGTCCCTTTTAACCGTCGAGAGACGATGTCGCAGATGTCTCTCAGTATCAGTCAAGACCACACATGCTGCACCCAAGCAGTGAGGACAAACAGTCAACTGAGAGAGGAAAACATTTAGCAGAGGGAAATCAGTCAGTAAAAAAGAAAAAAATGTAATATTCTGAAACAAAATAAAGCATGCGCTTACCCGGTGCCGTGGCCTAGCCAGGAATTGACCAAGAAAGGGGGGGGAGGTCCTCGTAAATTTTCAGTGATGACATTTTTTAAGGCCATCACTCAATTTTGGTCTCGAATTGCATGTATTTAATTACTACATAGGGCCTATACGTATTCAACTCAAGAAAAATGTGTTACTTCGTCACAAGGAGTGGCTTCACCACTAAACTCACAGCCCTAACATTTAAAAATAATTTACCTCCAATGGGGGGGGGAGTTATAACCCCCACAATCACCCCTTTGCATACGCCACTGGCCCGGGGCGCCCCTTTTAAATTATAAAAATATATTAAACATGAAATATCAAACCTCATCGTCTTGTGTTAAGTATTGAAAGAAAGCGTGTTGTTTCGAATCCGAAACGTTTAGTTGAAACAACTGATACCTTCAATTTCAATATATTTAATACACAAAATTACATAATTTTTTTTTACGAAACTTGGTCATTTAATACGCTTCAAGAGTGGGGGATATTGCTTTCTAATTTATTTTTGTAACTTCTATTTTTGGCAAATGCTTAAAATCCACTCTAATAAAATTTTAAAAAATGATTTAAAAAATCTTTTGTTTTTTATGGTTTCTTAACAAATAAAATTTATTTGTTCAAAAACCAATCAAAACTCACATATGACGTCCCTGGACAAAACGGCATTTAAAATTCTAAATTTATTAATTCTAAAAACAGTCCAAATTAAAACAATATTTTTACCCATCGTATCTTTTCTTGCCCAAACAAACTGAAGCAGAAAATATTAAAACAAAAGAAATGATTAAATTCAGTTTAAACTCCATTTTGATTTGCCTTCAAATGAATGTAACTATTAGAATTGGTCGAAAAGTTCCTCTCTTTAAATTACCCAAAGGGTGAAAGGGGGTCCGTTAGCCTCCTACCCTGAAATTTATAAATGATTTTTATAAATTTATATATATATATTTTTTAGTGACAATTTTGTAAACTGTTAAACACATTTTTTGAGGTTTTAAGTTATAATGCACTATATATTGCATATCTTTTATAACCCTACAGTTTAGGGAAAATATTAATAAAAATATTATAAAATATATATATATTTTGGATTGAATTAACCCCCTCCTCATTTATCGCCGCCCCCCGTCAGAAATTAAAAATTGGTTGCTCCGGTTGCACCACGTGATTCCTTATCAATTTTAATCTGATCAATTTATGGATTTCAGGCAAGGTCTCAGTATTTTAACTTTCCCCTCCCAGTGGCTACAATTTATTCAATTTTTTTAAATATTCAATTAAATCTGTAAAAAGTTTATAGGCCTAATTTTTATATATAGATTTGTAATTTTGTCTGGCCCCATGCTCGTTTCTTTTGCGGCTACATTTTCGCCCCCCCCCCCCCTCTCCCCGTTTGAATTGATTCATTTATTAATTTATTCATTTGTTTGGTTCTTTGTTTATAGTATTTTCATAACAAATCATCAACAAATATCATAAAGATATTTAAACTGTCGTGTCTCCTGCGTCAAATTGCAAATAACAAACAGCGAAAAAATCACGTTGAAATATTACAAGATAATTATAATATAAATCAAAAATTATACGAACATAGTTTCACATGTTTGCCGTCAATTTTAAACGTCCTACTAAAGGGTGCAGCAAATTAGGTATGCGGACGTTTCGTCAAGGACGATTTGTTAACGAACTCTTCGTCAAGAATGTTAGTTATAAGTGTAGGGTTAGGGTTAGGTTTATGGTTAGGTTTCGGGTTAGGGTTAAGGTTAGAGTTAGGGTTAACGGTTATAAGAATTTATCGTCCGTTATAGGAATAGTTTTTGACGAACAGTCCGTTGACGAATCGTCCTTTAACGAATCGTCCTAGAACCAGCAAATCATATGCGGAAGTTACCGACCTAGTGAGCATTTACAACAATCGAACCTGGACTCGTCGCGGCCATCTCCGGTGCTCTCCCACTTCGCCAACTTTGACTAATTTGACAATAACTTTCCTCTTTATTTTGCATTGTTCGTGATAAGAGAGCACTAGTACCAAAATACAGTATTGGTAATTACATACGCGCAATATCATATACAAGCTAAGATATCTTTGTACCTATGTATCATGTTAACACGCCACATGATGTTATCATATTAGGTTTATTAAAAATATCCAATTAAATCAGTTTATTTTTTAACATATTGCACGCGTGTGTATTGATTTTATATAATTTATCATCTTACATTCTAATGTTCGTATAGAGAGATAGTATCGAGTACCATTTCACACGAATGAAGTCTATCCTGATACTGCAAGTGCTAACTACTAGGTCCAATTATTTTTAAAAATTCACACTTTGCAATTATTCTATTACAACATTTTTCAAAGAACTGAACAAGTAATATTTAGACTTTATGACGCTCTTATTTTTGAGGGAATATTTTCCCTGAATTTAAAACTAAAATTGTGAGTTCCTTCCATTATAGCAATTGAATATTATGTTTTTGTTTTCACTGTATATTAGTGTAGGCCAATTACACTAGTAGAGTATATATTTCCCTTTTAAAGGATTTTTTCATCCCCCCCCCCCCACTCCATTATTCCGTGAAAAAAGCATCAACTACTGTAGACTAAGTGCAGATGTTAAGTCAAAAAACAAAACTGTAGTTACGAAAATAAATTGGGCTTTATTCCATTATAACCTCATAATTTGCTGATTAAAATAGTTTCGAACAAAATTCCTGTACTTTTAAATATCGATATTTATCGCGCGCGCCTTCAAGCCGCTTCGTATCAGCCATTTTGTTTTGAGATCATTTAATTTAGCTCTAATACCTATACTCGTTATATTCCTACGTCACGTGACAAAGTCTTGTTTGCGCTAATCAGTCACGCAAAGGAAGCCGTTTTGAATTTTTCTTTTTCAATTTAACACATACTTTAAGCAATACTAAAATATCAGTAAGATAGGTTTGCATATATATAATTTTAATCAAGCACATTCAGACAATTTCTAATAAAATAAATATACAATAAATACATAGTAGAAGGAATAAAAAAGACAGTATCTACTATTAATTTACAGTACACAGAAAGTTAATAGTTTGCACAAGCATTTACACATTGAAAAGTTAAAAAGCGTCTTGGGAAACTGTCCCAAAAGTTTGCATTAGGCACACATTTTGAATATGAAAATGTATTAGGGTTTATCATTGTTGTTGTTAACATTATTTACACTCTTATTGTGCTTTCTAATGTGATATTCTATTTCATTACCTAAGTGGTATTCCGTTATAATTAACATCAAAATAATAGTACAAGATCTTATCTTACAGTTAAACGGTTACTATAATTAGTTTTATATTATATTTTCATATTTGTATGTTAATTATTATATATTTTATCTTTAGATTTCAAATCTAACTAAATTTAAAAGTTTCTCTTAAATGCTTAGTACAGAAATTCAACGTGTAAACTTAGAATTATTAATCATAAATCTATAAAATACTATAAAAAGTTTCATACAATATCATAATAACAGCCTTAATGCAAAAATATTCTAACTGCAAAAACGTTATACTGCGTGACATAGATATGATCATTTTGCAGTTAGAACAATTACACCACAAGGCATTCGTTATGTCAATCTATGGAATATTTTTGTATACAAAATTAGAATTTTTGAATTTGGACTTTTTCAGTTAGGGCGATATTTTACACATGAAAAATATAGTTTATACTATTAAAACTTTACCGAATTGTTATCTCCTGCTATCTTGTTGTACAATTATTGTATTCCTGTAAACAGTTTACAAACAATAACGCCAATTCACGATCATTCTTTTATAATTTATCAGCGACTATTGCATACATAAATTTAAATTTACTGATAGTGTCGTTTAGCTTATGTATCTGTATCGTGTTGCAAATAATTTCAAGGTATCCTTACTTCTGGTGGTAAACCAATGCGACGTTTTATGCCTACACGAATGTAAATAAAACTTGAAATGAACTTTCATCAGATAAAGTTATTGGCTTTAATATTATGTCCTAAATTTGTCGTTTCAACATCTAATGTTGCCTTAAAATTTGGCTACAGTAGCGATACGAACAGCCATGGCGCAATTAGTTTAGCAGTGGAGAAGGCTCAGGCGGACGGGCTATTACCCGGAGTAGATTTTAGGTAAATATCATATATTTTAATTATATAATTAATTAATTTTTAATTGACTTTATTTTATACTTAATAATGTAGAAAAAATTAACCTTAGACTTTAACGTCCACTTAATCCTCGAGGGACGACGTCCCTGAGTTTCAAGAAAGATGACACATACTCCACTCAAGCAGTGAGGATGAACCATCAATTAAAATCTTAAAAGCATTGTAGCCTAACTCACTATACATATTTAATTATTAATTTGATATATATGTATGTATTTACAAGAGAAAATTTTGTTATACTTTATACCATTAAGAGTTTTTTGATTGGGCTATATTTTGTCATATTATTTATTTACTAAATGCATTAAATTTTAACAAAAAAACTCATTTGCTAATGATTTTACTATTATTGTTTTTTTACTTACTATTTTATTAAAACATTTTATTATTTATTAAATACTTATATGTATTATTTACTTACTATATTATCTATTACTTATTATTTACTAAATTATTTTTCTATCTCATTACCCATTCGTATTAATTTTTCATATTTTATTTAAATGAGTAAATAAACAAAAAATGTCTGTATATACATTTTTGTAGTTATTACTACTTCGATAGTATATGCAATTCAAAAAAGGCTCTTGATGCAACTCTCAATCTTCTAATCTTCGATCAAATTGACGCATTTTTTGGCCACTCCTGCTCATCTGGTGCGCAGATAGAAGTTTTTATTTAAAAATTTATATTATAGATATTTGTGCGCATTTACATTAGAGTTAAAAGAGGCTTTGGATGTGACTTTATATATCCAGTCAGTTAATCAAATAGTATTACTTAATGCAAAGCCACATCCAAAGCCTCTTATAACCATTATGGTCGCACGTGGTGCAAATGCATATTACCGTCTTCATCATTAGCATCATCATCAGTATGGATCCAAAGACACATACAAAGCCTCGTATAACCATAATGTTAATACGTGGTGCAAATGCAGATTACTGTGTTCATCATCATCATTATTCTAATCTTCCTATCAAATAGCGTTACTTTATCCAAAACCACAAACAAGCCTCTTATAACCATAATATTATCACGTGGTGAAAATGCAAATTACTATTGTCATCATTATAATACTATTAAATATCATTTCTGGATCCAAAGTCAACATTCAAAGCCTCTTATAACCATAATACTTACACGTGGGACAAATGCACATCATCCTATCAATTAACATTATGGATCCTGATGCTTTTAAGAGACATTGGACGTGCCTTTGGATAAATAAATTCACATCCAAAGTATTGCGGAACCAAACTGTTAAAACTTGATGCAAATGCAGCATCATCATCACCATCATCATCATTAATCTTTTTCCTTACAGCCTGTATGACGGCTGGCTACGTGGCATCTTTCTGGAACACCCCCATCTACCCCGAATTGTGCATGGAGTTCACCCTGGACGACAAGGACGCCTACGCGACCATGGTCCGGGTCGGGGGTAGTTGGAGGTCTTTTGGGATTGGCTTCGAAAAGATTTTCAATCTTTTTAACTGGAAGAAAATTGTCTTGATGTCCGATAGTCCATTGGGTGGGTGATTGTGCGTATTTAGGGCGGCTTCATTGGGTGGGGGAGAGGGCAATTTTTATTTTTTCCTTGGTTTTGAAAAGAGAAAAATTCTGACATACATTTGAGTAAATTTTCTGCAAAATTTCTCACCCACCCCCATAAAAAAGTAAAAATATTAGTTTGTAATTTTCAAATAGTTTAAACTATGAATGAAAAAGACATGAAAACTAATGCGTCTGAGATATCATTCATATAAGACGGTAATCTAGTCTTTAAACTTGCTGCACCCTTTAGTAAAACGCTTACATTAACAGCTACATCTGAGACACGTTCATATAATGCGAAAATCAAGTCTTTAAACTTAACTTGCTTCAACCTTTAGTAAAACCCAGACCTTAAACTGTTTTCATTCATTTATAAGGTGATTGTCTTTACGGAATGACGGCTATTAGTTCAAAGTTAACGGATGCTAATTTTACGATTACCGAGTGGATAAAGATGGAGGACGACCCCAACCAGGATGAAATTCTGACTTATGTGACACATCTGCAAGAGAGAGCGAGAAGTAAGTGTTTATTAAGGGTCTAATGAGAAATGTCCACATTCTTAGCCTAATCCCAAACCTTAACTTAGCTTTAACCCTCATCCATACTCTTACCTATCCCTACTGTGTTACCTATTCCTACTGTGTAACCTGATCCATAACCCTAATCTAGCCATAACCCTTAGCCTAACTCTAAACCCTAACTCTAACACTAACCCTCATCCCAACCTAATCCTACCCCAAACTATAATCTACTCCTAACTCTGATCTCTAACGGTAATCTAACTATAACTCTTAGCCTAACCCCAAACCCTAACCTAACCCTAACCTTAACCTAACCTAATCTAACCCTTAACCCTAATCTAACCCATTATTGTGATACCATACCAAATTAAACAGTCTACTTGGTGGCCAGACAAAATTATATGGGACAAAATGTCGTGGACATAATGTCGTGGACAAAATGATATGGGACAAAATGTCACAGACAAAATTATATGGGACAAAATGTAGCTAAACAAAATGTCGTGGACAAAATGTCGCTGCAAAGTGTTTAAATAGGGGTGATAGGATTAGGGGTTAGGGGTTAGGCCACAACATTTTGTCCATGACATTTTATCCAGCGACATTTTGTCCTCATACTATTTTGTCCACGACATTTTGTCCGCGACATTTTGTCCGGCACCATTTTATCCTAGATCTATTTACTTATGTCATAACTTTTTCAGTCACAGTAATGTGCCACACGAAAATCACGGTCATCGGTGACATACTATATAAAGCGCAGGACCTGGGAATGACCAATGGAGACTTCGCTTTCTTTACCTTCTCTACCTTCCCGACCAATAACGTCTCAGAGCCTTGGACGGCCTACAACATGTCCGGGCAGGATCTAGCCTATAGAGTGAAGGCCTTTGAAGTGTTAAAACAGGTTGGTTGGTTTTTCTAATTTATTTGTTTTAAATTAAATCAAATAGATTTAATTTAAACATCAAAATATGTTTGTGTAATAACAGAATAAAAATTGAATCTAAATTTAAATGTTGTAATATACGCGATAAAAAAAGGTGTTTAAATGGGGAGAAATAATTTCCGGCTGAAATTTGTATTTTAAAATGATAAATTTAAAAATTGACCATAATCAATGGCGTATTTAAGCTGGAGGTGGGCGGGTCTAAAAAAATTAACGATACGCCCCCCGCCGTCGATATGTTAATTGCGTTTTTAAAGCAATGAATTATAAAAATAATATTCTGACAATATATAATGATCGATCACCCCCACCCCCCTCAAATTATGTTTTAAATTGTATAAAATCCCTGAGTTAAAATAATATTTAAAGTTAATTAACACAGTAATATAGTTATTAAATTAATAATTAGTGATTTAGTTGTTTGTTTAGTTTTAACTACCTAACTAAATTCTAAATAAAAAGTAAACATACTACATATAATTATATATCTAGATTACAACCAGTATAGTAAACATAAGCGCAATTGATTCGCTGAGACAAGCTGTCAATCAAAGGAACGGACTGCCTCCTTGGAATCTCGACAAATCACGAATCGTTGTAAGTTATGGAACTTAAAGCTTAACTTTATGTATGCAACTTTAACTTTCAATTAAACTTTATGTATGCAACTTTAACTATAAATTGAATTCACGTATGCAAAATTAACTTTAAAAGTTAGATATGCAACTTTAACTTAAACTTTAACTTCGAATATGCAACTTTAACTTCAAATTTAATTTATAGAGTAATTATTTGTCAAAACTAACGATCACTCATTAAGTGACCGTTTATCAACACGAACGATCACTCATTAAGTGACCGTTTATCAAAACAAATCACTTATTAGGTGACCGTTTATCAACATGAACATCACTCATGAAGTGATTATCTGTCACTTCTGTATCACTTTTCAGCCTATGTACGACTCTAGTTTTATCAACGTCTATGATAGCGTCTATCTATACATGATACTAGCGAATGAAAGCATCAGTAATTTGAAAAACGTCAGAAACGGAACATACCTCTTCTCCAAGGCACTCGGGCGTTCCTTTCTCGGTGATGTGTTTTTTGTTTCTTAAAAACCTAGATCTACGCACTTATTAACTTAAGCACTTTTGCACGTTTGTGCTTACGCAGTTTGCATGTATGCAGTTTTGCAGTGATGCGCACTTGTACACTTAAGCAGTTATACGCATATGCATTTATTCATGTATAAACTTATACACTAAGCACTTGTAAACTTATGTATTTGCGCACTTGTTCTCTTGTGCTCTTATGCATGTATAAACTTACATATTAATGTGTTTATACGCTTTTGTATAAGTTTATATATGTGCATCTTATAAGAAAACCACTTTTCCCAATCTCTGTGTCTATGTGTCTGTTTGTCTGTCCGTCCATATATATGTACGTTATATTACGTTATAGTACGTTATATGTCTATATATATTTGTCTGTTTAAATGTCCGTTTGTCTGTCTCGCTGTGTAGTACTTCTTTCTCACTTTCTGCATTTGTTTTCACTTTCTATTAGATTTAATGTTATAGAAATAAGTGTCATTTATTGAACTTTTAAAAAAATTTGTAGAATTTATTTTAATCTAATTACTTTTGCTATTTAAAAACTTATTTTAGTAAAATAGAGACTATTTATCTAGAGATAGATAGTTATTAATATACATTTCATTTCTTAATATAAATAGATTTTAAATTTATATATAAAATATTTTTAAAATAGATTTTTAAAATAGATTTTTAAATAGATTTTTACAAGATATTTTGAAAATAGATTTTTATAATAGATACCTTTTATTTAAATCGATTCGAATCGATTTTCGATTCGAATCGAATCGAAAATTTATTTTACTATAAATTTTATTTCTTAATATAAATAGATATTAAAATTAAACAAGAAATATTCTACACTTATTTTATATTATATGTCATGTATTTATGCCAGTTATTTTTATGTCACATTTAGGTGTGTCAGACTATGTCAGAATCAATGACATGGGTGACGCGGAACCCAATGTGACACTTTGG